>CAJHQQ010001760.1:0-83496 GCA_905132885.1 Moricandia moricandioides
ATTGTTTTATAAAAATGATAGTTAAAGAACCGTAAAGAGGAAATTATTTTCCCTAAAAGAAATTAACATATGCTTTCATAAATAAAATCCGTACAAAGTTAGCAAAAAGAATAATGCTCAAAGCTCTCAAATAGTCGTTTTAAAAGTTTTTGTCACAAAATAGATCTTAAAAGAAAAAAATGATTAAAATAAACATTTTCTATTTTAAAAATTTTAATATTTTAATATTTTTAAATTTTTACACCTCAACTATAAAACCTCCACCCTATAACTCTAAACCCTAAATTTAGATTAGTTAACCAAAGAGGATAAATATATATTTACATCATTTAATAAAATTTATTTTAGTCATTTTTTTCTTTGATTGTTATTTTTGGGACAAAAATTTTTTTCGTCTATTTTGGTTTTTAACTCAAAAATAATTCCGAACACTTATATAACCACTATTATTAATCATCAGAATTTTCTATCCCGTGTTATTCTTTTACTTCGAACATTATTATTTTCGTATTATATATCGATTCAATACGCAATTTTGAACATTTATGATACATATTGTAAATGTTATCAAATCAAACCCGGTTAGTACCACAGATCGTCCCCTTTGCTAATTTGTTCGGACATCAAATTCGGATTGTTATATTTTGTTGAGAACTGACTATAGCCCATTGTATAATTAACAATCTAAGGTTAGATATTTTATCCGATAGATTTGATTCAATTCTTATTTGTTTTGATTTGAAAAATTTAAATATCTATAAACCTTCGAATCAAATCAAATATTAAAAATCAATATCTGTTAAAAGTGAAACAAATCATAAATACTAAAAAATTAAAAAGGAATATCTGCTCATCTCCGACTCTGTACATATATATGTACATCTATAACTAGTTATAGAATTTTAAATATATAATCTCATATAATTATTGTTTTACCTTAGAAATTTATTATTTTTATTTATAAAATATTCAATTAAGAAATGAATTATATAAAATACAATTTTTAACAATTTTTTTTTAATAAAATTATTGTAATTTATAAAAATTATGAAACATATAGTTACACTAATTTTTATATTATGTAAAAAATTAAGAAAAAATTAAATAACATTTTCTGTATCTACTTGTACTGAATAAAGTGTAAATATTTATAAATATCTGTAAATTTTCTAAATTTTCTAAATATCCAGAAAATTAAATATTCGTATTTTTTGAATCAAAATAAATAAAAAATATTAAATATTTATGAAATATAAATCAAATCACAAATACTGATATTTTCTAGTCTGTGTCAAGCCTTAATTAACACATGCTAGTGTATATAAGTTTAGGGAGTATAGCCATACATATTTGACCTTATATATAATGTTGTTTATACTGTTTTTTTTCTTCTTTTTAACCTCGATTGATTAAGAGGCCTGGACTAAACTTTTCTGTGCTATTGTTTTCATGACATCGAGATGGACTTATATTAAATGTGCCGGGATAAACACACATATAATATACACACAATTTTTTTTATCGTATTAGCATATCTTATACCGCTGATAAATGCGTTCTTTTAATTTGACCAATACAATTCTAGCAGCTAGTCTTTTTGAACTCCTCTATTTTATTCAATCAACAGAAAATGAGTGTTGTCAACCACCTAGCCAACAAAAAAATAACCAAGTAGGTGAAATTGTAGCATGGGCATCAATTTCAATAAATTATGAGCTTATATTATAAATAAAGAATTGGTCTACTTATGTCCAACATGCATAACATGCTAAAACCATGTGGGGAATTTATGACCATGATACACCTCTCATTCTTATTATTTTTGATCCGCATCAAACATGAAAATTCATATATGTGATCAACCAGAAACTCCTATGTTATGAAGAACTTTTGGTGCAAGTGGTATATAAGTATAAATGTAATACTAATATTTAAATAGTTGGCAACAATTGGCAAATCTAGAATGAGATAACGGCAAACGTATAATTAGTTGGCACCAATATTAAATCAATGTACAGCCAAACCTATACACACCAACTGAGTTCTGTATGTTTTTTTAAAGAAGCCAACTGAGATTTGTGTAAATTATAATTTATCTGTTGGTACTTGGAGTATGATTGGATAGCAAAATTAGAGTAAAAATGTTTACTCCCAATTCAACTTAAATACATCCAATCAGGATGAAAATGGTAAACAAACGTTTACTCTCATTTGCGCTGGAAAATAAAATCTTTCTTTTGTATTTTCTGCTTTCTTCACCTTTTTGTTACTCTAGGAAAACAGAGAGTAAATCAGAGTAACACTATAAACAATTATTTCTTTCCTCTTTATTTCTTTTATGTTTACTCCAAGTTAGGCCATTTCTATTACCAGCCACACTCTTGGTATATATATAAAAATATGGTATGAAGAGTTCTTCTTTTACCATTTTGGCCACTTATATCAAACGTCTTTTGATTTTTAATAGTTCTCCGACGCCCAAGAGAAAGACCAAGGTGCATTTGTAATTGGAAATAAGAAATCAAATGTTCTTAGAACTATTATTTTTTGTTTTAGTTTAGCTTAGGTTAAGGAGTGGCATTGCATGTATTATGCATCCATGCAATATAGCATATGCATCCACGCAGCATTAATCCAAGATTCATATCTAGTCTCTACCATTCCAATTGGTTTATTCTTTTTTTTAATTGATTTATTCTTTTTAATAATCACATTTCAGTCTATATAATCACACACAACTTGCCTTGAATTTTACCGGAACAATTTTAAAAACTATGGTACCTAATCAAGACACTCCTTAACAATATGGTACTTTCGATTTTTTATGAAACAACCTACGTTAAAATTCATCACACGTCATTTTCAGTTAGTTCCTAATCTTTCAGTGAATATATATATATGAATATTTACTATTTTACTTTTTGTCACACTAACTTAGTAGATTTAAAGGTGGTGAAATATATAGATTAAAGTTTGTCGTTTACGTACGATTCTAACTTAACGAATTAATCGACGTCGACAGCTAATGATTTTTTTCCAATTATATACTAAAAGCATCATTATCTCAAGAATTCTATTTGAGGTTTTTATTTATTTTATTCTTTTTTTGTTTTCTGATAAAAAAAGAAAAAAAAATAAAAATGAACCAATTGCGGGCTGACACGTGTCAGTGGAATCCGCAAACAGTGCAATAAACCATCAAAAACATGTTCTTAATTAAGAATTTTATGAGATGGTTTTTGCACTGTTCACGGACCCCACTGACAACCCGCTTCCAATTATTTGTGGTTATTCTAATTCTAAACCCTCTTCATTCCCTTACCATAGTAATCTTCAGATAGAAAAAAAAAAATCAAATAACCTTCTTAACCCACAAGTCAAAGTTGTTAACTAGAACGATAATTCTTTTGGTGGCACAAAACGAGGACAATAATATTAAACATCAGTTACGGATATATTAAGCAAAGTCTGAGATCAAAGTTCATAGGTTACAGGTTTAAGATAAAGGAAACTAAACGATAAACAAGGAAAATAAAATATGGTGGGCCGTAAATTAGCATGTGAAATAAATTATAAAGCCTCTCAAAACAGTTGCAACTTGCAAGTAATATTTTCATAAAATAAATTCTTATACAATGCAATTTCCTTAAAGAAAACACTTTATTTAACAATAATTTAAACAAATGAATCAATATAGATCGAAAAAAAAATTATTTTGGTATTCAAGGCAATAACAAAATGTATTACAAAACGACGTGTCCAAGTGACACTGGATCATGAGGAGACGTACTCCGAGAAATGCGGCTGTTTGCCGATCTCTTTACTTCCCAATCACTTGTTTTTTTTTCCCACAAGTGCAGCATCTCATTATGCCCTTTCACATTTATATTTTATTTATATATACTAGTACTGTTTATAATGTGATTATATATTTTTGAAAATGTATTTGTCTAGTCTTTACGATAGCCGTCAAAAGTTTATACAGTAAATCATATATATAATGAGGCAGTTTCCTCTCCCCTAAGGTTATTCACCTCAGCATAAGTGGAACCCACTCCAAAACTCTGATTGTAAATATGAGTTATGTTTTTATTAAATGGGCTTGCTTACGAAACTAAAGAGAAATGGCTCAATAAGTTTGTTTGGTTCCTACTATTCCTCTTCGATGAAATTTAGAATTCATATCGTTTCGGTTTCAGATGCATCTGAGACATAGTGACCCTTTCGGTTTTTATATGCAATTGGAAGAACAATCATCAGAGTCTCTTGATCCGCCATAACATCATTGTCGATCTCTACCCATCATACATCATTTCACTTACTCCGAGCGTGAATCTCTGCTTCTAGAAGACCTAGAACCCCTAAAGAGCCTCCGCTCTGAGATAGAACGTGTCACCTATCCGTCTCCCTCCGCCCAAAGAGACCTTATCAAAGCTCTCTACGTTGTGGAGACATGATTCCCAATCTTCTCTGAGAAGCATTACGTCTACGCCGTCTCTTTCCAATGGTATGATGCCTTCAAGCTAAAGCAAAAAGCCATTCAGCTGAACATTAATTTTGAGAAAGCAACTATTCTCTTAATATCACTAATAGTTTGTCGCCTTCTACTCAGTTTTTCTGTTTGATTTTAGCCAGGTTTGCTAATTATGAATTTAATTTTACTGGAACAAGATTGAGAGATGAAAAAACATTTGACTTTGGTTTAGATACTGAGACCTTCAATAAAAATTTTGTATCTTTACTGGCTGATTTATGTTTTTCAATATCATAATACATAGTTTGATCATTGATATTTTTGTAAAAATTTGGGGAAGATGTAGCAATATAAATGTTTCGAGTTATCATCAGCCTCAAAACCCAAACTTAACAGATGCAAAACAGCGAGGTGAGAATTTGATTTTCTGTATTTGTTGTCCCTACCCCAACTGAGTTTTTCAGGTTGCTGCCTCTTTAACATAACTACTACCAATTTTCAAACTAACCACTTTCCAACTATGCAGGACACGACTGTGTGTCTAAGTGCAAAACTTAACACGCCCAACTCCTTCACAAGAAATTGGAACCGCCTTGATTTCTTTATCCGAGTATGTGGGTAAGGATACGGTTGTAGTGGAGGAAGGTGAATTTTCTGAGACAAGAAAGAGGCTCTAACGCTGCCGTGGAAGAGAAAAAGAAGATTTCTTCTGGTTCAGACCACCAGGTAAGTAAAGTAAAGTAGAGCTTGTATGTAAAACAAAGAGAGATTTGAGGGTTGATTTTGTTGTGTGTTTTTTTTTTTGGAAATGCAGGTGGTTGTTCTTAGAGTGTCTCTTCACTGTCACTCTAGAGGCTGTGAAGGCAAAGTGAAGAAACATCTATCTAGAATGCAAGGTCAATCTCTTATTATCAACAACTCTCTTATAGAGTTTGTCCTTTCGCCAACGTTTTCCTTCTCATACATTTACAATGTTTAAAAATGTTTTTTTTTTCTTCTAGCTGTCTCATAAGAATCTCAAGTCTGATACAAGAATGCACAGTTGCTGGTGACATTAGCAACTTCGTTCAGATATGACAAAGATAAGGTTGATACATAATAGTACAATAGTCAATAGAAACAGGTATGGACCGTTGGTATATGATGCTATTAAAAGAAGCAATTAGATCATGATCATATCATGTACAGTATGAAATAGCAGTATCTATTAGCTTAGAGCAACTTTTGTTGCTTACAAGCTTAATAAAATTTTAAGCTCGACTTTCATTGGCATTTGTTTTTTTTCCGTCGATGCTTCATGTTTGTTATCATTTGTGACACATCAAGACTAACATTTCATTCTAAACGCCATACGTTTTTTTACTGAGGCATCACCTCCATAGAATTAGATAAAGCAATAGCTATGTCCACAAGCGCGGGGCTACGCTCCTAGTTATTTATATTACACGACAAAGAGAATATTGATGCTTCTAGTGAGATATTTACTGTCCAATCATTTACCGCAACAATACAAATTGTTCTTTTGGACAGCATATGATCGTTACTGACTTATATAATTATGTGTTCAAAACTTAAGAAGAAAAGAACATGAAAACAAACAAAAAAAACTGATCAACACGGTATGCCCAAACAGAGATAATACAAACTACACATCCATCTTTCAATATTCGAAGGTCAAAAACTTAAGAGGGAACTCACAAAAGAGATAATCTAATCAAACGCATAAGACTTGGTCGTTTATATCTAATATTAATATTAATTCCTTGTATATCATTCAACACCTTTTAATATTTATTATATATAAATAAAGGGAGTACAATCTTCCTCCTTCTCTAACATGGAGAAGTGGTAGAAGATGTTTACATTCTGAAAAGTCAGCATATCTCTCCCTCTCTCTCTCTCTCTCTCTCTCTCTCTCTCTCTCTCTCTCTCTCTCTCTCTCTCTCTCTCTCTCTCTCTCTCTCTCTCTCTCTCTCATCAACAATTCTCTTATTTTTCTTCATCCTCTTAATATTTTCCCAAGAAATATCCATAACACGATCAAGATTTATGAATCTTACTCCTCTCTCTGATTCCCAATCATTTTTTTTCTTCTTTTTTTTGATATTTTCACCGTGTATATATATCATATATACATAAAACACACACATACACACGCATCATACACATATTATGTGCAGCGTCTTTGAGTCTTTAGACATGGAAAACTTCCAAGGAGACCTAACTGACGTTGTACGAGGAATCGGATCAGCACACATGTCATCATCTCCTGGGCCACCGGATGGTCCATCTCCGAGCAGTTTGTGTCCGCCGCTGACTTCAAATCTCCACGTGGATTCCCCCAACCTCGCCAACTGTCAGATGAACCCCTTCGGCGACCCGTTCGTAAGCATGACAGACCCTCTCCTCGACCTCCCGGCCAACTTCTCCGGCGCAGGAGATAGCAAAAGCAACAACAGTTTTGCAGTCTTTCCAAACATTACTGTGGATGATCACGTCAAGAATCAATGCAGTGTCTTCCCAAGAATCAAGATCTCGCATAGAAACATCATCCAAGATGCATCCAAGTGTAATTCTCCAGCAATGGCCGCCTCCTCCGGCGCATCAGCTTCGCCGTGGGGGATAGTCAACGTTGATAGCACTAACAGTCCAAGAAACTGTTTACTCGTTGGTAATAATAACATCACGTCATCTTCTTCGCAGATTCAGATCTCTTCTTCCCCTCGGGATTTTGGCATAAAGAGGAGGTAAATTTATTAGAATCCAATCTCCATGTTTTAATTATCATTTTTTTTCTTTCTTGATTGAACGGGATCTTTTAATGTTAGGTTCATGATGAAATTTAATAACACCATGTGATTTATTATTTTTATTTCCAAGATTTTTATTAATTGACTATGTGAATGATATACCCTTTTCATCTTGAAAACTCAACAAAGTTTCATATTTTTCCAAAAATAATTTGATGTGCCAACAAAATATAATGAATAATAATGAAACCCCCCCCCCCCCCCCCCCCCCCCCAAAACGTTGTCTATCTACTAGTGTAGTTTGTTTTCGTAAATTTTCTGATTTACATTTCATATTAATTTTTCTTCGACATTTTTATGTAAGAGTTTCATAAAACCATAAGAGACACAATGAACTAGGGTTTTGTTATGTGTATGCAACCTTTGTGATTTTTCTCAGTTTTTATTTCTTGAATGAAGTTTTGTTCTCATGATCATTCGGTATCAGTACTTTGTTTTTTTCCCCCTCAATCTTACATTACATCCGTTTCTTTTTCAATTGGTCTTTTCAAATTTTCAATGTTTGATTTAGTTTAGAACTTCTTATTTCCCATTTTGTTTCAACAATCTTTCACTTTACATATGTTTTCTACACACTTTTCCATATTTAATTTCAAATTTGAAAAGGCTATATATGAGCAGGAGTCTAGATATATGAAGTGTAAAATTCACAAACGAAACAATGAACTATCATGCCATTATATCTCAAACCGAATTCATTATGTCCAGTGCTATAAAATTGATCACAAATTAACCATTTTCTTACAGCATCACAAATTAACATTTAAAATTACAATTAAGATGTATACACGTATACTCACGTCACATGGGTCAAAACTATATACTATACATGTTGAAGATTGACGATGGATGCAGGAAGGGCCAGGGAAAGAAAGTGGTGTGCATACCTGCTCCAGCCGCTATGAACAGCCGGTCCAGTGGAGAAGTTGTTCCGTCTGACCTGTGGGCCTGGCGAAAGTACGGTCAAAAACCCATTAAAGGTTCTCCTTATCCCAGGTACATACATATATAACATTTATAACACCATGTCCCTGGGTACACATTATAGACATGGATGATATATAGTCCTATAGATAATAGACAGAACTGATATAATATGTTAATGTTGTTCTCGTCTCACCATTTTATCAACAAAAATATATATGATAATTATACTGAAAGGTGAATTTTCTTAAGAGAAAAAATTCACATTATACGTAGAATCTGCAGCTTTGCTTTCCCTACACAAGCTGAAGAGATGCAATCATTAGCATGTAACTATAAAGTATATAGTTTACATATCGACGGCGCACATTAAGCCTTTAAATTCCTTATTGTGACATTTGATGCAAACTTATCTCATAATCATAACATCCATCGGAAAAGCTCGAATTATTATTTTTTCCGTATTTTGCCCAGTGATCAAATGGGTTGTTACTTTTTATTTTGTTGCACATTTTTAATTAGAAAGTATATTATCTCATGAAAAGATCTTAAAATATATACATACATATACGCTACAAAAAAGTGATACATAGTATTAATTAGAATATAGTTAACCAAGTGTTTGATGGCTATTTAAATGCTTAACCATTTGTTTCACAGGGGTTACTACAGATGTAGCAGCTCAAAAGGTTGTCCAGCTAGGAAACAAGTGGAACGTAGCCGAACTGATCCAAACATGTTAGTCATTACTTACACATCAGAACATAATCATCCATGGCCCACTCAACGCAACGCTCTCGCCGGCTCTACTCGTTCTTCTTCTTCCTCCACTTCAAACCCGTGTTCCAAATCCACAACCGCAACTACTTCTGACTCGTCCAGAGTCTCTCAAAACAAAGAGCAACCAAATAATAAGTCCCACTTGCCGTTCTCATCCACTCCTCCTTCTCCTTATGTGGCCAACACGGTTAAGGAGGAAGATGTTGAGGAGCGTCAGGACAATATGGAGTTCGGTAATGACGTTGGCGACACCTATAGACCGGAGTTTCAACATCAGACGGGGGATTTCTTCGCCGATCTTGACAAGCTTGAAGAAGATTCATTAACTATGTTGCTTTCCCAAGGATTCTTGGGAGATAATGGCGGTGGGTGTAATAACCTGGAGAACATTACAACGATTCCCGACGTTTTTAGTGATTTCTTTGACGACGACTCCTCAAGGTCATTATAAATATTCTTTATATGTAATTTAGTCATGAATTTCGTGTCATTTGATTAATTTAAATGACGGCATTTTATAGCCAGGCGTATGTCACCATCGATGATGGTAATCTCGTCATTTATTTTACTTTTTTTTGTGTGATTACATAGTCAAAACAAATCCTCCTAGTTTTGCGATCTCATGTGTTTTTGCTTTTATAAAAAAGAAACCATCTTATACAATATATATATATACACACATATATATAATAGTAGTTTAGTGCATACTCCCTCTGTTTCATTATAAGTGTCACTTTAGGTTTTTACACACGGATTAAGAAAACAATTAATTTTGCATATTTTCTATATAAAAACACAATTACCTATACACCTAACCATATTTCAACCAATAAAAAAATAAACTGCAGCATAAAATTAATAAATTTTGCATCGAAAGTCGAAAACGACATTTATTTTGTAACAAAAAAAATTTTCTAAAACGACACTTAATATGAAACGGAGGGAGTATTAATTATTGAAATAAGTTATAGTTAAAAGTAAACAAATTGCACCTAAACAGCTAATGTTTTACTCTTTTCTACTTTCACATTGCCATTCACTAAGTATATATTCCTTCCACTTTTTATATTTGAGGTTTTAGGATTGTGCATATAAAATATTTTTTTTTATTTTTCTAAACAAAAACATTAAATGTTTACCTAACCATAATTTAACTAATAATAAAATAAAAATTATAATATCACTAATGATCTAAATTAGTTATTAATAAATTTTACATAGAAATTTGAAAATTTCAAATATTTTTTTTTTAAAATCTTAAAAGAAAAACTGAGGAGAGTATATGTCATAGATGGACTTGTGGGAATGAGAAATCTGATTCAATTTTCTTACAGGAGTATAGTTGTTCGTCATGATTGGAGCTATGCAAGCTACCTAACTCTATCATATGATCGATATATATATATAACAGTTAATGATGATGAGAATAATTTCTCTTTCTGACCATGCATGTGGATGGTCTCGGGAGGAAGGAAGAAAGCCCTAGTTTCATGGCTTTTCTTACGGGCCGAATTAAATTCGAATACAATAATAGTAATTAGAATTATTATATTTCGATATAATAATCTTTATTCGTTCTGACTTGTTGTGAGTATGATACTATGATGGTTGTGTATAGAGAAACTGGAAACAAAAGCTGTTATTTGAGATTCAATTTGTATATAAGCTTGGTTCATATAATAAATATATAGAAACCTGAGTGGCTGAAGATTTATAATAATTAGAAAGTTGTTATTTGAGATTCAATTTGTTCTTAAAGTCTGTCCACTTTGTTTCTTCCCCTTCACGACATAAGTGAACTCTGATCATTACGGCTTGCGTTTATAGTCAACTGAATTCATGTGTAGTTTATTTACAGTGGCATCATGTCCGAGTATAAAACATTGAAGTTATAAAACAGTAAAAACTAAATTTTCATCTCTTAGAAAATTAATAAAATCCAAGTATTCCCAAGAAAATTAATATATTTTTGTCGAAAATTTAGATATTAACACTCTGTCCATTTGTAAGTCTGTGTCACACATACTTTACTTAAATGAAATAAATCAATAAAAGTTAAATCACCGATAGGGTGGGATCCCAACTTTTGATCAAATTATTCTGGAAATAGTGACCTTAAGTTTTGTCAAATCCATCGGACGGTGATTGATAGAAAGAAAAGTTGCATCACACAAGTTTAAAAAAAAAAAATTCTTAAAGGTATTTGATTTGATGAGAGGTATGGAGAAAAGAACAGTCGAATATTACACGTTTAATTATCATAATATTTACTTTCTATGTTTTTATTCTCTCATGATGGGACATTGAGTGGCCAATATGAACTTGAACGAAGATTTTAGTGGGAAATTAGGCTTGTGGTTTATGGATGATACTATTTGGCGTCACCTTCTTTTAGATTAATGAAATGATTACTTTTTTTATTTGGGTATAATCAGGGGCAGTTTAGTTATATAAATAAAAATGAGAATGTTTATGATAAAAATGTAGTTGTTTAAGTCCCATCAATAAGCTCTTTAGACTAACTAGCTTCGTTAAAACCTTAAATCCTAAAAAGAAGAATAATCCGGTGATAATGATAGTTTACTAACAAACTACAGACTAATCCCTCCAAATATATAAAATTAAATTACGAATAATTCAGTAAATTATATTTACTGACAGAATAACATGGCGAAGAAAGAAGTAGGATAAGATTTGATGTATGTCAATACTGATGATATTTTTATTCGTAAAAGCAATGATGAATTCTCTTTAATGAGACCGTAACTATATATTTCTCAACTAAATATATACACATCGATTTTTTTTTTTGTTTTGGTGTTTCAAAAATTTGTTTTTGTACCTATACCGAAAATTAACCAGCTCATATGTTTATGCCTTTAGAGTACTTCCAATGGGGTTTATAACTTTTGAATATAATTTATCGTAAAATTAAAAACTTCATAATTAAATATTAATATAAATATATACATAAACATATATGTATTTTGAGAATTTCGGAGTACATAAACACATCTTACATAAACACATCTTATATGTAAATATAACGTCAAAATTTCCAAAATGTTTTCTTTCATTTTACGGTAGTAAACGATAATAAATTACAAACATTAAACAAGTAAATCCCAAATTTTAGGCGTTAATCACTCAACGGCCCCTTAACGATCGTGGATTGGATCAGAGTTTGTTTAAGTATATGGTTATTCGGGCTTTATACTTGTAAAACCCACAAAGGAATAAAGCCCCTTAAATGGTTATTTTGTTAATGTAAAAGTTTCCACATGCTATATACTCCTTCACTTTAGATTTTTACACACAGATTAAGAAAAAAATTAATTTTGCATATTTTATATATAAAAACACAATTGCCTATACACATAACCATATTTCAACAAATAAAAAAATAAACTACAACATAAAATAATAAATTTTGCATCGAAAGTCGAAAACGACACTTATTTTGTAAAAAAAAAAACTTTTCTAAAACAACTATTATTATAAAACGGAGGGAGTATTAGCTAACCAGAAATATTTCAGACGATAAGCTAATACATGGACAACTAAACGATAGCTAATGCCTAATACATAAAGACTAATACAAACAAAGTATTAGTTCTCAGTTAAGGGGAGATTAACCAGGATAATTAGCCACTAACCATCATTACAGAGCACAAACTAAGATCACAAATAAGCAAGAACATAGACAAATTTGGGCGTTGAGACTTGACTTGAGAGCTTCAGGCCAGATCTGTAGACAGTAACTTGGTGATCTCTCCAGAAAGCTTAGGGTTTCTCCAAATGGATTCTTCACATGTTAGCTCTCGAACCATTTCACACGGAACCAAACATACTTCCTCCTCTGATAGCTTCTCCTGGATTGCTTGTGATCCAAGCAAAGCCTGAGTTTCTATTTCCACATCAGAGATACCCTGCGTCTGAAGATTAGCAGCAAGCTCGTGAGAAAATACGATAAAGGGTTTCAATTAATTTGTAATATTATCTGGGAAGCTGGTTATTACCTTCTTTGTGGTCTGCATCATTTGGAGAATCCCAACTTGGCTTTGCAAGAACTTGACATACTTAGCTGCGGCTTGGAACATCTCGGCGGTGTTGAGTTTCTGACCACCGGGGATGAGTTTCGTGAGCTCCTGAGTCTTGTCCGCAATTCTTCTTCTCCTCTCTCGAGCCGCGATGCTCTGAGATGAAAGGGTTGGTTTCTTGGTGCCTTCTTGATCTCCTCGGCCTACCTCGAACGCTAAGGGCAAATCAGGAACTCGAAACTCCGGGAAGATGGAAGCTTCTGGAACGAAATCAAGATTAGGGTTTTGGAAATGGTTGTGAGTGTTACAATGGTAGTAGCTTGAGTTAAAGAGTTTCTGTCGTTTTGACGTGTGAAAGAAGGAATCCATGTTGTGTGTTTCGTCGAATGTTTCAGCTTTAGGGTAAGGAAGAAAGGTTTCTTGTGGAGGAAGAAACTGGTCGCAGAAAGTGTCAAAGTGAGTGAGCTCTAACAAGCTTTGTGAAGGAGCTTCTTCTTGAAACAATGGTTGATTAAACTGAAGTTGCGGTTGAGATTGGAAGAAGAAACTGTCGGTTTCAGGGATAATCATATCCACATCTGGAATAAAGCAATCCTGGAGCTGGATAGGTGGATCCCAGTTAAAGAAGTGGTTTAAACAATCCATGGACGACATGACAAAGATGAAACCTGTAGAAGAAGGTGAAGCAATCAGGAGGAGTTACAAAAGTATTTTAATAGATGATTACTCAGCTTAATTAATAACTAGTAACGAGCTAATAGACTTAACTATAAAAACAATTAGACAAAAAAAAAAAAAAAAGACAAGAGAGGATATATGAGAGAATCAAAAGACCTGGAGATTGATTATAGAGGATAATGTTGTGTCTTTTGTTTTAATTCAAGCAGACTTCAACGTTGTAAGTTGTATTACTCGTTAACTGTCTCGTTGGCATATATATATTGGAGAGAAAAAAGTTAGGGTTTTAGAGCGGAAATGAAGGAGCCGTTACTCAGGGTTTTAGATATTTTCTGTAACGACCTTCCTAATTATTAGGACACCATTCATTTGTTTTTAATAAACATTTTTAATACAGAGCCATTGTCAAAATTTATGTAAAAAAAATCTGTGATTGACATTTGTTATAAAAATTCAGACGTGTATATAAATGTCAAATAAAAATAGGCATTTGAAGATAAGTACTTTAAATACATAAATAGTTATCTTTGTTATAAGTTTTTTTTGGAGCAACTATCTTTATTATAAGTTAACTGTGTGTTTTTACTATGTAAGAAAATCGAGCCTGTAAGCATGGTTTGGTACTAAACATAAGAGTAACCGCCACTTTTAAGTTATTTTTTTGCTTATTTTACTAGTTTTTTTTTAATCCATCAGTTTACTAAATAAGTAAATAGTAAGTACTAAAATATAGTATATTTTTTTTAAAAAAACTTGTGGACTTGGTAAAAGACGGCGAATATGGCGGGTAAAGTTGGTTTCGTGGTTCCACGTGCCTCAGTCCTTGCTTTGCCGCCAAGTTAAGTACTTGGGCTTGAATGAGATAACTGGGCCGTTAAACGGGATACAGAGCTCATTGATCAATTCGTTGTAAGCCCAGTTATAAGACCAATTCATTGTAATATACATTTTGATCACATCAGAAGGAATATTAAAGCTATTGTCACTTTTTGTAGTGCTCTTCTCTTTATCTCTGCTTTTTCTCTATCATTCTCACTTTCACTTGTGCCAGTCTCTTTATCTTTGGTTTTTCTCTAAGATTTGCTTGTCCTGGTTTGTTTTTTTTTCTCTCTATCAGCTAGTTCGCTTTCTGATGATAACTCTGATTCATTGAGGTTTTGTTAGTCTTATGTTTTGAGTACACATCTCTGGACACTCCTCCTTTAGTTATCTGTGGTCAGGTCTTTTGTCATTGTTTTATTACCTCAAATGTTTTGTTCAAACGAGCTGATGATCTGTGTTTCACTTTGTTTAACTTTGAAAACTAATATCTTTCTTTTTTGATAAACCTACAGATTCTGTAACAGATAGACATGGCATCTAGACCTAGCCCGGTGGCTAATGAAAGTTATCGATTCCAACCATCGATTGAAGATAAAATGGCCGTTCTTGTCAAGCGAGTAGGAGAGGTTGATGGGCTGGTTCTTAAGAGCCCACTTTACTGGGAATCTATAGATTTTCTTGCGAAAGACGAGGTTTCACGAGGCATATTCTATGCACTTCCAGATGAATGTAAGATGCATTATCTACAACGAAAGACAAATGCCTCCAATGAACAAGAGAGGGATCCTAGTTATTATATAGAGCCGTTTTGATTGATGGAATCATGTTTTAAATGTGTCAGGGTTTCATGTTGTTGCGCTTGAGTTTGATGTTTTGGAATATGTTTCATGTTCAGTGTTTATTTTTTTGTGTGTTTGAATTTTATGTTTGGTGGATTATGAACCTGACTTTGGTTTTATGTAATATGAAAATGTTATTGTTATGTAATATGATATGTTGTTTTCTCGTTATGTCTTTCAATAATGATTTGCGTGATGTATATGTTTGCTTTAGATCTCTAAACACCATGCCACGGTTCTGATGGATGCATAACCATTAGTGAATAAAATCAAAAGATCTATACATTATCAGGCATCAGACTATATGTGTAGAGACAGCAAGCAATCTATAACGTACGCTTCCTTGGCATATGAGTGAAACTTATGTTCTAAATCTAAGTTTGGGCTATACTTATCCGCTGCTCTATTTAGTTCTCTTGGGCTAGAGTGAAAAAAATATTATTGCCAAACATGTATTAACTTGTCGAATAAAATAAAAAAAACTCACACTATTTTATTTAGAACGGGTGTTCAAACTATGGATATGTTCGTTTTTTTTTCCAGATTCTTCTTGAAGAATAAATAACTTCCTATATTCTTCCAGCTTCATCTTCTTCATGCTAATCATCAGGCTCTTCCTTGATTTTATATCAGTTTCCATTCCAAAATCTGAATTGGAAGCTAGCTGGGCGGTGGTGGAATCGATAAAACCCTAAGAGTTTAACATGTTCTGTGATTCATAAAGGTTTGTCAACAGATTATCATACATACCATACAAAGTACATATGTGACTTATTAAGTCTCCCAAAAATATTATACCTAGAAAATCCTAGTATTTACCAAATAATAAAAAATTAAATGAAAAAAATATTAACTGTTTACAACAACAAAAATGCAGTTTAATTATGCTAGATACATATAAACATATGAGTTAAACTGGGTTCCGTTTTTTTCGTGTAGTTCTCTGGATTCTTTTTTTTTTTCTGGTTATAATTTTAGTTGTTTCTTTCAGTCGTTTTTATTTGGATACAATTAAAGAGGTTAAGTTTCAGCTGGATTGTTCGTTGACACGGTTCAAAAAAGCTGACCGATGTTTAAGTCTTTTTAGCTTGATATGATGTAATATGGATGCTTTTGTAAACTGATGTTTCTATTTTGATAAACCATGCAGGGTTGCATCACAACATGTCATTTAAATCTAGCGCAGGGACTAATGTAAGCTTCGTTTTCTAAAACGAAAGACAAGAGCCTCCAATGTGAAAGAGGATGAACCCTTTTATGAGAATCATGATGATGATCACTACTGCCCTCAGACTCCTTCCTATAATTTTCAGTAGAATTGCGCGTTTATTTTCATGCTATTTAAATTTTCATGTGGAATATGTTTCTTGTTGAGTGTTTATTTAGTTTTGCTTGAATTTTGATGTTGTCTGGATTATGCACTTGGCTTAGGTTGAATTGTAAGAGCTATCTTCATTGGTGATATATTCTTTAGTATGACTATTTATTTTTTAAAATTTGTTTAGTAGTATTATCAATTTTATTAGTTTTAAATTAATTAAATCATTAATAAGTAAGCATGTGTTAGAGTATTTAATGTGGTTTAAAAAATCATTTGAAAAATCGTCTCACTTTTCTCGATTTATTATTTTATTTTTTTCTGGTAGATATTTTAATTGTTTTATATAAGATAGTAAATTGAAATATTTGTTAATATACCGCCAATAAATATTCTCCAATAATATTAAATATATTAATATGTATGTTTTTACGTTTTAATAATGATTAGGACCCGTGCGATGCGCTTTATCTCAACGACCTGATCTCCATTCGGGGCCATGATCATCTTGCTCATGTATTCTTCTTATGATTACCAATTGTTACAACTACCTTCATAATCATCAAACCAGCTTTTTCTTTAAAATGATTTTTCTCCTTACTTGACTCACATACATAACTAACACCTCTTTTTTTGAACAACCACATAACTAACACCTGTTTATTACTTTTTTTGGAAGCGCACAGGACGCCACATTGATGGGACATAAACATCTTTGATAAGTGGATCGGACACATGAGTCCAGAGAGGAAGCCGTTCACTGTGTTCGGCATCTTGGATAACTAGATCGGAGTCGAACATGAGTCTTCACACCTTTTTTTTTAAGGCACAATGGTTTAGTACGTCACATTTAAACACCAAAAACAATTTTCAGTTTCTGAAATTAGTCCATCTTTTATAAATTTTCATAACTTTTATTTAGTACAAAATTCACTTAAATTTCCTAGCCATACAATATATTTTTTTTTTAATTACGTGATTTCCTATCTTTGTCCGTATTGTTGCCAATAAAAAGTAAAAGGTAAATTCGTTAAATAGTTGCAAAAATGACGAGGTGAAAACTTCATGAATAAATATTAGTATAATTTCACGATTTGAACTGTATTAGTATAGAAGTATGAACCGGGCTTCGTAGCCTGGTGGTAAAGGAACCTCGGCTAAGGTGTCCGCCACCCGACTTCGAACCCCGGCCACCACATAATTTACATGCGGAGTTGGTGTGGCGCTCCAGACCACTTAGCGTAACCAGGGACCCTTAAAGTGGACGCTTAAAAATCCTGTCATGGCATGGGCTTAGGCCCGGTGGGCTAGTCGATCACGCTTAGTGGTCGGATACTGGATTATCAAAAAAAAGTATAGAAGTATGATATTCTTTACCAAAAAAAAGCATGAATAGTGTTGGTTAGAACGCGCATGAATTTTATGCTATCTTTTTTTTTTATTGACGTCAAACAAAATTTATGCTATCTTTTAAGCGACGCTTGATATCACCTTTTAAGTAATTATAATTTTGTCACTGTTATTTTTACAAATAAAATTTTAACATATGGCCACTTAGTGCATATATTCTATATTGAACCCTTTAGGTATATTATAAAAATGGACATTTAGCTATATTGCAAAGACCTATGTATAAGTCTTGCATTTGAGTTTCTTAGTTCGGTTCAATTAGTATTTTGTTTTATGTGATGACTAGACCTGAATTTAGACTGAAACATGTAAGCAGTTTGGTTCAGTTCGCACCTTTGGAAGTTTTTTACTTGCTTTAGATGTAAAAAAGTGAATCTAGTTGTGCTAACCTCTCCCATAACAATCTGAAATCTCACTTGTGATTCCAACTTAGGACTGGATATTTCCTATAAAAACACGAACGTTTTCACGAAAAGGGGACGTACTATCCTCGGTAAAATTCTTACCTTAATATCATTAACCATGTTTGTAAAAACCCCAAATTTACTATTTTGACAAGAAAATTCTCAAAATCTCAAACATATCAAAAAGAAAAGAAAATCCGCGCATAGGTACACAATGAACAAACGTAGTGTAAATATCCTTTGGACATTTCAAAGGGAATTAAACCCATATGAAACTATGAATAAAATGTAGTAGGCTTGGTAGGTGGCCTTGACCGAGTTGTCGGGTCTACATTTGTTATGTGAATGCGATATTGATATATTTGGTTACCAATTTTTCTCAAAAAGTTTGATTCTAATGTGCAATTTGATTTCAATGCACTTTAATATGGTTGAGTCCAGAATTGACCAGTCAGACTGATAAATCTTGTCAAAAGATAAAGGAACATAATTAAAGAGGATATTAAGTACATATTTGCCAATCTATAAGAATAAATAACTATGATTACGTTTTAACAACCTAGTTGATATTCCAACTGAAACTATGAAAAAAAATAAAAATGGTGGAAGGCATGTAGAGATATTCATATTATAAGCTTTTCAATTTGAGGTTCTCAATAAATAAATAAAGTTAATATATATTGATATTTAACTCAAGTCCAAAACATTTAAAATAATTATACCGAAAAAATAAGCTCTTGAGTGACGTGTTTGATAATTTGTAGAAACAATAGAAGCAAGTATTATGTATATGTCATTCAAGCAGATACAAAGAGACTTTGAAGCAAGTTTTAGTCACATATGTTATTGCATAATCTTTGGACAATGTCACTTTGTTGCTTTTAAGCTAACACAGCTCGCAATAACATCAATCAGATCATGTATCGCAATATTCTCTCATCAACAAACAAAAGTCCACATTGCAGCCTATACGTATTCAAATAATATCAGCTATACCCATATTTTATTGGATACGAAACTGATATGTAATTTCTATATCTGATCTAATATATGTATATATATACCACAAAATCAAATATATGGATTTTATTATAATAACACTTCTAATTTTCTAATACCAATGCAATAAATAATTAATCACACGGAAATGGTCTAGTGGTAAGCGGACTACAGGGAGATCCGAGTTTAAAACAATTCCACAATATTAAACATGTGTGACTATGCGAATATGAGACCATGTTTTAGACCATATTTAAATACTCAAAAAGAATTTATTCATGAATATCAATTTGAGTTTCTCTGTTGACATAAGATATTTCAAGTTAAAAAATAATTAAAAAATATAAGAATTTTAGGTGGTTAAGTTTTAATGATGTTTTGACTTTGAATTATCGTAAAGATAATTGGTTTAGAGTAGAACGCCTATCTTCTCTTTTCACTTAAACAATTTTTGATTATAAATCTCATTTTTTTCATGTCTCCGGATAAAATATTTTTTTTACTAAATATTTTTTTCATATTTTAAGATATAAAAGGTTTTAACCAATTTTGACTACAAAAATCTATAAAAAAAAGACTCATAACCAAAAAAAGAGGAAAATTGACTATTTTATAATTTGACAATAAAGACATGTATGTAGAACTAGATTTTCGAATTAACATATTCTATTGATCAAAAACACTTTATCTTTAATTTTTTTCTTTGCTTTACTGCATAACACAAAATTGTCTCTAATAATAAGGATGCGGTTAATTGTTGAAAGGGATTCTTTAATAATAAGATCCGTTAAACATTATCTGGTTATTCCAAAAGCAAAAGTTCTTGTATAAATTATATCTTTCATCACCATTTTATGAGAAATCGTTAGTTATGAATATGTTTGATACATGTGACTAATTGATCATGTTTCAGTAGAGTCACGAAAGAACCATGCTTTATTTACCGTAACAGTCTACATATCTCATTTTCTAATTTCTTCATTGTCCCCCCACCCTTCTTATCGCACTAAATTTGTGGTTTACGATTTCTCTTTCTAAAACATTAGAGGGGGTGGGGGAACGTTTATTATATAATGCATGTGTATAGTTTCAGATTAGTCAAAGTTCAAATAAAATATAAAACGACTACAATCATAATAAATAGGTAAATGAATGAATAACAGGGGAGGTCAATATCACAATTCAAGAAAATGTGTTTACCTTCACGCTACAATAACTGAAGATATAGGTGGTGTCGGCATCTTTAGATGTGAAATGTAAAGAAAGTGGCGTCGGTATCTTTGAACTATTGCGTATGAGCATTGTTTATTCCTATAGGCACATATTGTTGATTTGTTTCTTACTTTCAAACGACATTCGTTCCTTCATTAACTTTAACCACACAATCAATATCTTAAATAATCATTTTTTTTTAAAAACTAACGCTTCGCTATCAATACACTCAGGGATTGTTTGGAATACATTAGTAACTTTTAAAGACATCATTTGTTTTCTTTTGGTTAGCAAAAATTTCATTTGGATACGTAAAAAATATTTTGAGAAATTTAAGTTTTATCACAAGTTTGATAACAATTTTCAAATTTATCATTATTAAATGATTATTTTCAAAAGTACCATAAATCTATGATAAAAATAGACTAAACTAATATTTCTAAATATTTATAAAACATTAAAAATTTAATTCCACTCTTTTAACACTAAACTTAAACAATAATCACTAAAATGTAAACTCAAATATTAATATATTGTTAAAAGTGATACTAAATTGTAATATTCTTAACAATTTCTCAAAAAAATAATGCTTGAATTACTTGATGGTAAGTTCAAAGTAAAACATGGTTTTGAATAATCAAGCTGTAATAAAGATACAGTTATAGGCTTATAGCGATGGATTTAAAACTGACACAGCTTTACTGAGAGCATAATTAACCCTAAGAACCCATATTGGGTTCTTAGGCCACCTTTAACCTAGAAACCCAAAGTGGGGTGCTTATTTATTATTATTTTTATATTTTGTTTTTTGTTTTTTTTTTTTTAAAAAAAAGAACCAATTGCGGGCTGCCACGTGTCAGTGGGGCCCGCAAATAGTGCAAGCAACTAAACAAAAGGAGTGCTTAATTAGGCAAAATAAGAATTGGTTTTAGGGGGTGCTAGTGGGACCCACCCCTTAAGCTACCCACTAAGCACCCCCATTGCACATGCCCTTAGTTTTTTTTTCTTTTTTTAAAAAAAAAAATCAAAAAAAAATAAAAACGGATCAATCGCAGGCCGCCACGTGTTAGTGGGATCCGCGAATAGTGCAAGAATCCATCTAAGAACACTTCTTAATGAGGAGATTTAAGAGCAGAATTAACCGGGGTCTCTTAAGGTGGGGTTCTTAGCTTTTCTAAGAGACGTATCTTAGCTTTTAACTAAGAAAACCTAAGAACCGTCTCTTAAATAAGAACCATAAGAGCCGTCTCTTAGCGGGAAAAATGTAAAAAAAAAAAAAAAAATTAAAAAGACAAATTTTACGTTAAGAACCCCACCTTAAGAGACCCGAGTTAATCATGGCCTAAGAGGTGGTTCTTAAAGAATTTAGCGGGTCCCACCCGCAAAGAACCCCTTAAACCCCCCCCACATGCTCTGAAGATATAAACATCAAAAGTTGTAGATTATAGCAGTTGAGTAAAAAGAAATGCAAATACCTGGCCTAATTACTCAAATATTTTAACAACTGATTTCTTTTAATTGTTTATGGTTGGTGAGACATATTGTTTGATTAGATGCTCAAGGATAAACTCCAAGAAAATACTGTTTTTTTCTCAGGGAGGTAAAATAGAAAGATAAAAGTTTAGTAATGAAATAAAAGTGGATACAGTTTTGAGTAGTAAATGAAAGATTTATTATATAATATAATGAAAATTTTAGTCATGATGTAATAATTACACCAACCTTACGTGTGTAAGACATTCACAGATTCACGCACACATCAACCTCCTATTTAAACCCAAACAGAGATACCTCATCAACCAAAAACAAAAGCCACACAACAAGTCCTTTAAAGACAAAATGGCGTTTGCGATATCAAACCGAAACGCAGTCGCGTTTCTTGTGACGCTACTTTTAGTTTCCTTGACACCATCTTCGTCCACACTTCAACAAGATTTCATACATTGCCTCGTCGACAACACCGACATGTCGTTCCCTATAAGGGCGTCGTTTTTCTCACCCGACCAAAACGCTACGTTGTTCAAAGAGGAGCTTGAATCGACGGCACAAAACCTCCGTTACTTGACGCCGTCAAACCCGAAGCCTGTGTTCATATTCGAGCCTCTGTACGAGACACACGTCCAAGCAGCCGTGGTGTGTGCCAAGAAGCTCCAGCTTCACATGCGCCTACGTAGCGGTGGCCACGACTACGAAGGGCTTTCGTTCGTCGCTGAGAACGTAACGCCTTTTGTGGTCGTTGATCTATCGAAGCTTCGACAGATCGACGTCGATTTGGACAGTAACAGCGCGTGGGCTCACGCTGGTGCCACTGTCGGAGAGGTTTACTACAGGTAACGCTTACGCATGTATTGTATTTGGAGTATTGTGGACCCATGCATGAGTTCTCTAGGCTTTTAGTTTTTTTTTTACAAGAAAGAAAAACTGAAGCGTAACACCAAAAAATTGACTATGACAAAACTAAAAATGACTAAATAAATTTGTTTGGTTGATATTATTGATTTTGGAACGTCGCAATATTTTGACAGCAAACAGTAACCGAAGCTTGACGTCTTCAGCAAATCAAAAAAGTATTTTTTTTCCTCGGAAAAAATTCAATTCTACCACTTGATATCACTTTATCACTTTTCAAATGTACAATTAATTAATAATTATTTTTAAAAATACTTTAAGTTTATGATGAAAATAGACTAAATTAATTTTTTAAAAATATTTATAAAATATTTAAAAATCTAACCCACCCATTTAACATGAAACCTTAAGCAATAATTACTAAATTGTAATCTCAAATGTTATATATTTTGATTGAATGTATATTTAAAAAGTAATACTTAACTTGTGGTATTATTGAAATTTTTTTTTCTTTTTTTCTTGTATAAAGAATTTAATAGCTACGTTGTTCTTTGCTACTTGCCATTGTTTTTTTTTCTAACTTTGTTTTAGTAGATTCCCTAAAAACGTCGGTTGGAGGTTTACTTATGTTATTGTTTTTAGCTCCCTGTTTTTGTTACAAAACATTGTTAGATCAACTTCAAAATTTTATTCAAAAGATACTTTGTTTTAAACCCAATAGAACGACTTATGCCGTTAGGTTTTGTTTTTTTTCCTCAAAAAATGCAATTTTAACCTAATTTTTTCCGGTGTGGCTTTATGTACAAATAAAATGTATATGTAATCAAGTTTTGTTAGATAGACACTTGAATACATGATCTAGTCACGTGTGACATAAAAAATAATAATATCATATATATGATATCGATTTTGGATTTTGATCTAGAAGCTTTTAACTAAATTTTATATATACAATTTTTTTTTTTATAAAAAAAATTCTGTTCACCCATTTGTTCATTTTTGGTTGATCGTGGCTAGATGAAGGGTTATAGCACTTCCAACGGCATATATTTTCACAATATCTCATCCATAAAAATAAATAAGAAATACAAAAAGTAAAAGAGATTGAAACAAAAGTTTCTATAACTTAGTGCCAGATACTCTATACATACTCTAATGGCATACGTTTAAATGTAAGTGACAGAAACTTTTTTGAAAATAATTAAATTAATTTAAGTAATTATGTTTTGTTAAAGTATTAATATTTTTTGGTCAACATATCTGTTTTGAGAATTTAACCGTTAAGAACATGTGCATCGGAAAACTCTTACTGAGGTTGCTAAAAATATATATATACTAAAATAATAAAAAAGTAACATTCACGTAAACAGACGACTCTTAAATAAGCATTATAGGAATTGTATCTTATGCTTAACTGTTATATGTCAATTTTTGATTGGTTTACTTTTTTTAACATTAATAAATTTTAATTACAAAATTATACATGATTAAATTATTATTACTTTTGCAATAAGAACCTGCTTTTTAGATGTACACAGTTGATGAGGCTGCTCTAAGAGCATAATTAACCAAGTTGCTTAAGAGGGGGTGTTTAACAAAAAAAGATTAAAAAATTAAGTGGGCCTCACAATAATTTTAAGCAACAACTCTTAAAATTCTAAAATAAGCACCCATTTTCATGGTTGCTTGCACTATTTGCGGGTCCCATTGACACGTGGCGGCCCGCGATTGGTTCTTTTTTAATTTTTTTAAAGAAAATAAAAAAAAAATAATAAAAAAAAAGAACCCCTAAAAGGGATTCATGGTTAATCATGGTCTAAGGGTGCTCTTACCAGAACCGGTTTTTCTTTTATTCAACCGACTTTTTTTGGAACCAAACCAAAGTGAAAAACAAACCGGTTGAGCTTTACTTAATTACCCGTTAATTAATCGATGTTTAACTCATCGGTTTAATTAGGATCCAAGAGAAAAGCCAAACACATGGCTTTCCGGCGGGTTTATGCTCCAGCCTTGGCATAGGCGGCCACTTAGTCGGCGGAGCGTACGGTTCCATGATGCGTAAGTTCGGTCTCGGCGCTGACAATGTCCTCGACGCAAGAATCATCGACGCCAACGGCAAGATTCTTGATCGGGAAGCGATGGGAGAGGACGTCTTCTGGGCGATTCGCGGCGCTGGAGGCGGAAGCTTCGGCGTGATCCTCGCGTGGAAGATCAAGCTCGTTCCCGTTCCTGAGACTGTGACGGTGTTTACCGTCACTAAGACGCTTGAGCAAGACGGGACAAGAGTTTTGTACAAATGGCAACAGGTCGCGGACAAGCTTGACGAAGATCTCTTCATTCGCGTGATTATTCAGACAGCGGGCAAAACCGGAAACCGAACTATCTCAACTTCGTACCAAGGACAGTTTCTTGGGGACTCAAACCGGTTAATGCAGGTAACATGGGATTGAATTCGTAGTTAGTAAAACTTAGAGAAATTGGCAAATAATACTATAAGTTAAGTATCATATTACAAAAATATACACTATCGAAAATATATTAACATTTGAATTTATATTTTAATGATTATTGTTTAACGTTTATTGGTAAAAGAGTGAAGTTGAATTTCTAATTTTTTATAAATATTTAGAAAAATTAATTAAGTCTATTTTTGAAAATAATCATTCATTAAAGGTAAATTTAAAAAGTGATATTATGATAGAAATAAAATTTCCTCTAAAACTTATGAGTCTACATATCTTGAATTAATACCCAAACCAGCTAAATTGAATCGAACCATTTTTGGTTTATGGTTTAGTTCTGGTTATGTATTCGGTGCGCTTTTAAAAATATTTCGGTTATCGGTTCGATTTGGTAGTTGACTAGCTCAGTTTTCATTTCAAAAAAAAAAATATCAAATCCTAAATTGAACTAACCAAATTAACCAAAGAAATCCAAACTAAATCAATTAACCAAATTAAACTGAATAAAACGATTTTTAACAAATTTAAACTAAAATCTAACAGAAACCAAAATTATTTAATCGAAAACCAAAATAACGGAAACCCGAATTGAAATTTTTGGCTCTACTCGGTGAGATTTTGGATGAACCGAATCAACCAAAAATCAAACTACCCAAATCAATAAAACCAAATAAACCAAAACCAAACGCCTAGGTATATGGTTTTTGTTAGTTGTTTTTAGTTCTTGCAACACAAGTAATTAACCTTCTAAAGTTTCAACCCTATATGTTTCAACAGGTGATGCAGAAGAGTTTCCCTGAGCTAGGACTAACCAAGAAGGACTGCATCGAAATGAGCTGGATCAAATCAGTAATGTACATAGCTGGATTCCCAAACAGCGCCCCACCGGAGGCTCTACTCGCCGGAAAATCACTCTTCAAGAACCACTTCAAGGCCAAATCTGACTTCGTGGAAGAGCCAATCCCTGTAGAAGGCTTACAAGGACTATGGAAGAAGCTTCTACAAGAGGACTCACCGTTGACGATATGGAACCCTTACGGTGGCATGATGTCGAGGATCTCTGAGTCAGAGACACCATTCCCTCACAGGAACGGGACGTTGTTCAAGATTCAGTGGCTATCTACGTGGTCAGATGGGAAGGCGAGTGAGGGGAGGCATATGGAGTGGATGAGGGAGATGTATAGTTACATGGAGGAGTATGTGTCGAAGAAGCCGAGACGTGCGTATGTGAATTATAGGGATCTTGATTTGGGGGTGAATGGGGAAGGGAGTGATGCTAGAGAGTGGGGGGCTAAGTATTTCAAGGGGAACTTTGAGAGGTTGGTCAAGATCAAGGGTGAGTTTGATCCTAAAAATTTCTTCAGGCATGAACAGAGTGTTCCGACAAAGATTGGTTGATGGAACTTGGAGGTCGTTGACTTGTAATATCAATAAGTAATAATATTTAGAAGTGATGTTGTGGCTTTTGGTTTTGTCGTTGGAAGTAGTATTCTAGAGTGTGGTTTGTCTTGTTATGTAACTATCTTTACTTACGGTGATATGGTTTGGCTTTTGTTTGAATATTAAAACAACCTTAGATCTAAGTAAACATTCTTCAATTAGACTACGATGATAGAAAACTTGGAACCTTATTGCAATACCAGCTTTATTAAAGAACTGGTGCAAGCTTCATTAAACAACTGCATCCTAGAGTCAAGACGTGTCAATGAAGAATCAAACAGTAAGAGAGACATACCGATTTTTTTACTTCTTTTGATAACTTTTTGAAATAAGGAATCATCTAACAACAGAGGTTTGTAACGGCATCTTTACTGTAAGTCTCTTAGCATGGAGTTTTTATTTTTCTTAAGAGACGGTTTTTAATTTTAACTAAAAAAATTTATGAACCGTATCTTAAATAAGAGACATAAGAAAAGTTAAATAAAAACAAATAAAATCTCATCTTAAGAGACATGGGTTAAAGATGACTTAAAAACTCGGTTGTGAAAACTTTTTGTTCGTCGCTCAACATGGAGAACCACTTGGTGACCATATTGGCTGAAGCATGCAAGCTTTGATCGTCACAACCCGGACACATGGTGGTTTTGCCTTGACAGACAACTGAAAAATCCAGCAAGAGTGTCTTCACGAGGGATCACACAGTTGCTATCTGGACTGCAAACCCAGCTTTTAGTGTCATCTCACACTGCAGAAAGGCTGACAGTTTCTCCCTCAAGTTTGAGACTCCTTCGTTTTCATAGCCACCAGCATCCACTCCAATACTGGAAAGTCGAAAGCGAAAAAAAAGAAAGAGAACTGGAAATCATGATATCAGATTGGTCTTGTATAAAGAGACAAACTAATAAACATTACCTGCTAAGTTTCCCAAGAAGGGAGACGATGTTAACAGCAAGGTTCATTGACAATGGCATTCCCAGCATCTTCATCAATGGAGCAACAATGTTCTCACTAGTCCAATCCCATTCCTGCACATATACATAAGATCAAATTGGTACAAAAGACAACATCAATTAGCAAAACATTGGAAGAAAAATACTTAACATACAGTGTAATGACCAATAAGCTCCACCAATGACAGAATGTCACATAGAGTCAGTGTCCGCCCAGTATCATTTACTGCCTTGTGAATATTGAACCCATCACCTAAAAGTAATATTTAGAACCTGCAGAGCAACTTACCGTGTCAAAAGGGTTGCTTCCATTTTAAAAGAGAACAGAATCGCTGGCACTGCCCACTGTGCTCTAGTAACTGATGGACATAGCTGAATACAATTATTTGAAGCGTGGAAAATTTTGATGATACTGTTCTGGTCTTCAATATTTGAAACACACAACAAAGTGTTTAAGAATATGACCATGCAACGTTGTTGACTCACGTGGCATTTTCACTGTCACTGAAGCATTTTGAGTGTTGAGACTAGGGTGACAAGGAAGTATAGAGTAAGATATTTATATCATAAACAAACCTTTGCACGACCAGCTGTACCTTTCAGCGTCTCTTGAAAAATACCCACCCACTAGATTCATCCTCTCTAACTCTGTCTTCTGCCTCTGGCTTGCAAGAATATTATCAACCAGACCTATATTTCCTTTTCCACTTCAGCACCGTGTGGCTTCATATCTTTGCATTTTACTAGCAGACCCTTTGTCTTGTTCAATTCTTTACAAACTTGTTCCCTCTCTTCTTTAGAATTATATGCCCTTTTAGTTTCTTTCTTAAGCAGTGACCAGTTAAAAAAAACACACAATAAGACTAAGTGGTAGTATAGTAATAAAACCATCTTTTCAGCCAATTCTCAAAGCATATAGGGCATATCACTAGTAGTACCTCAAGTTAGATGACTTAGTTATAATCACCATTTAGCCAAAGAATAATATCAGTAATGCTACTCTAAATCAAACACAAGTGGCATACGACAATAATTTACTCTCTAACATGGCTAATCATTCAGAAACACAAGATACTCTTCGTCATGCCTAGGTACTTCCCTTGCCACTGCAATACATTCCAAAGACATACGTTTAAGAAAATCACTAAATACCATGAAAATTATACACTATTGAGAAAAGGACCTACTGTGAGGCAGCAAGAGCTCCCGGAAGCTAGCTCATGTGGAGCATTAGCCGCCACTAAATTTATGTGTTTCTTTAGAGTTTATTTCTATTTGGTGAGGTAGCATCAGAGATTCAGAGCTCTACACAAAACTATATGGTTTTATTTTACTGCATATTTAAGTTATGAGATCTGTAGAATATCATCACTCGATGCTATTTATCTGTGTTCACAAGTTAGTTAGCCATTCAGAGGCAATTTTCCATGAGAAAAAAAAATTGATGAGTAACATTCAAAAGATAAACACCAAAGACACATTTTACACGTTAGTAGATGTTCTTGATTGCTTTCGCTGAGTGAAACACACCAAAACTAAAAAGATATGATGTAAAGCATTGATTTACAAAGACAGTGTTCCAAATGAAACCTCAGACAAACATCTCAAAACTCATGAGGGATGATTTAACAATTTAAGGTTTAAATGTATTGCAAATATTGTTTTTGTTTTGCATCTTTAGTACACTACTATTGCTCTCTTTTGGGGGCTTTTGTGGTGGGAAGTGTCCCGAACACTATGTCCCATAGCGACGATGTTATACCAAATCCCTTGTCCTGGATCCTGAAGTGATGGTTCAAATGGTATTTCTGCACAAATCATTACAAAAAAAAATAAATATAAACTCTCTATAACCGATCATGTGTGAATACAAAAGAGAAGAGACTTGGCGTTTGTTGTACCTTGAGGTTTTTGGTCACTGCTTTAGTTGGTTGAGCATGGTGAAGGTAGTAGTGAGTAACATCGTACATCACGTACCCAAGCATGCCGCCTCCAAACAACGCTGGTGTGACTGAAGGAGTTGTGAAAAGCTTCACAAGGTTCCAGAACTGGGACACAAGAAAAGAACACGGTTTAATTGGTTTATTTCTGATAACAGCAAGAATGGTGAGGATAGTGTAGAAGATGATCAAATGCTTACAGGAAAGCACAAAATCGCTGTTGCAGTAGGAGGAAAGACGAGTCGAAGGTGGTCCATTGGGTGCTTGTGATGGCATCCGTGAAGAAGATAGTGTGCCGTGTTTCCCCTGTAATGGTTCCAAAATAACATTAGCATCTGATATGAATCAAATTTTCCAGGAATTTCTTCTAGTTGTCGAGGTTCATAGTGTGTACTAATGTATTAAATGTAACACAAAGTGTGTGGGTGACGAACCAGTAACTCTTGGTCTTTATGTGGAAAAGGAACCGGTGAAGAGTGTATTCAATAAACGTCCAGATAAATATTCCCAAGGCTATCAATGGGATGATTTCAGGAAGTGAAAGGCCCATTCTTACTGACATGGACATACACCAGACTGAAACTGGGAACCAGATTAGAGGAACCACCCACCATCTTGTAAGGGTCAAGAACTGTTCCATTGCAGATATGTCAGAGAATTGAGATCAGAGGCTTATTGACATTACTTATTATTGAAAAATGTATATGGATAAATTAAAAAAGGAGAAAGAAACTTATATACCTCCCAAAAGTCACTGTGGAAAAACCGAGGGCCTTCCTTTGACACAATGGGTTGGTGAACCCATTCCTCGTAATCTTCACCAAGATGACCAACCTGTAAAACATACAAAGCAATGTCAAGAGTGGGGTGAGGGTGGGGGAGGCATAACTTTAATTAGCGATAAAAAAAAGATATTGAGTCATTAGAGGCAACGTTAACAGTATTTACCTGAAAGACCAGGGGCTTATTAAGATCCACTGTGAATCCTTGAGCAACCATTTTGCAGACTTTTACTGAACTGAAAAAGATATTGAGAAAAAAAAAACTATCAAGAAAAAGACAGGCATAGTGCAAGGCACTTACGACAGTGTAAGTCTTTCAAAGAGGAACGTATGTTGACATAATGAAACACCTGATGCCAGCTTCAACAGGCCAAATATATAAACATACAAAATTCTCTTCACTAGGTTGATTCCTCTTTCAGCTGAGAATTTTTTTTTTTAGAAGACCTGAATATTATGCAACACTTCTTAAAAACAGATTGGTCTATTGTTTGTTAAGATAGTTAAACTTTATTATTCTTGAATATGATTATCCTAATCACGTATACAATTACATAACAGGAGTAACTGGCCCCACAAAAAAAAGCGATAAAAATATAAATCCTAGCACAAAAGCAAGTGTTAGTTGTAATCACACTATTAATTATTTTAAAAAACTACAAGATACGATACAGCTTAGATGTGCTTGTCACTCATTCTCTTATATGTACAAGGACCCCACCAAGCATCAAATATATACAAGCAACTATCTAAAGAAGGCAAATCACAAGTTAACATCAAGTAAACAAAACAAACTAGCTGCCACGTTCAATACACCATTTCATGGTTGATTTTTTGAAACAAAATCTAAAAAATTCTTAAGAGTGATCAAAGTTCTTCTCATTGAACCATTCACTTTTCACATCCAAAAAAAACAGATTCATGACCACACAATGATTATTATTATCTGATAAAACATCCCTACACACCTTCCTTCTTAGCAATTCTTTGACTAAATTAGCCTCAACAATGCATAATCAAGTCTAAGAAGCTTATGATTCGATGTTGGAACACATATTCCGATCTATAACACTTAACACCAAATCAAAAGCTAATCCAATTCTATAAATCGGAGGAGGAAACAAGATACAGATTCAAAACCACGAAGAGAGTATAAGAAACGGACCTAGTTGAGAATGCGGGATCTCAGCGACTCTGACGAAGCGACAGCCGTCGGGGAGACGAGAGAATCGCCGGAGATTTTCTTCTTTTTTGTTTTTTAATTTCGCTCTGGTTTGCCTTTTGGGGGGAGTGATTGTTTAGGGAAGGGGAGATATATCTTGTAGAGGAGCTGGATCGAATCTGGACCGTTGGTTTTGGAGAGAGGCCTTAGATCTCGGAGAGCCAACGAATCTTTGAATTCAAAAATCAAAACCAACGGCTGTGACAGCTTGTTTTCTCTTTTGCATTTTTTATTTATTATTAGCTGTGAAACGCTTATATGTTTACATGATTCCAAAAATTGCACGTTGTTAAAACCAGTTACAAGTTTTTTTTTCTATTTTTTTTTTGGTAACAAAAGAAATTCACATTCATTTCACAAATATAACACAGTGTTTTTCTTTTACTGAAAAACATGCTTTTATTATGGTCAAAAGATTTTATTGTGACTAATTTTTTGGATATTTGGATGTGTCCACCAAAACCATAATTTCAAATATTTATGTTTTCCATACGTGTTTTTCGTTTAACCCTCTCTCGGAGCATGGGAGATTAGGATCGAAACTCCAGTCACACAAGTATGGCACGACCATTCCACCAAAGTTTTCTCGCAGCTAAAAACGTCATAAATCCAAAACACGAAATCCAAAAAAAACAAAAAACTTGAATTCATATCTAATTTGAATATCTATATACAGTGGTATAGAATGTTATTAGTTTGATTTTTAAAATCTGAATAACCTAAAGTTCAATTAACCAAAAAAATTAAAAATTCTAGTTAATATCTGAAACAACTATTCAAAACCTAAATAAATATTCCTTGTGTTCTTCTTTTGATATCAAACGTTAATTTCCTAAACAAATATTTAAATATTCAATTTTATGTTTCTTTTGATATGATTTTAAAATGTTCGAATATAGACCAAAATTATCCGACCGGAATAAATTCAGATTGAAAATGAATATTAGACAAAATTATGAAATGTATTTGAATCTAAAATACTATTAACCGAATATGACTTAAAATCGGAGTGTGACCTAGTATGCTGAATCAAAAAGAAACTGATCTAAATCTACACGGCAACCAAACACCCAAACCTAGTCATGAGTCATGGCTATATCTAGATATTATTTTTTATAAAAGCTTTAATTAAAAAGGAATTAAAAGGGACTTTTATTAACTTCTACAAAATCAATCCCATAATGCACAGATGACTAAAACTACAAGGACTACACAAGTAAACAAAAGAAATAAGGGTGTTTCCGTAAATAACAAAAGATCAGTTATAAGGGTTTGGTATCTTTCTCTTCCCCGCCTCCCTCCCCTCTCTTCCCACTCGGCACACTCTCTTTCTCAAAGGTGAATCAATCAAAACTCATTTCAACTACTAAACGTTCCTTAGCTTTTGAGCTTCGTGTAGTTTCTGTGGTTTTCTGCTTCGGAAAGCTATAAATCAATGGAGATTTCATGTTTATATTTCGAGAAATTAGCAAAGTCGTAACCTTTCTCGTGCTTGATTGTAAGTTAATGTGGGAAGTTGAGAAAGTTTTGATCTTTCCCTGGTAGAAAGATAAAGGAGACGTCTTTGTCCTCTGTTGAGTCTGGACTTCACTGTATAGTGTTTCATTTTGATAAGTATGTCTTAATATTGAGTAGGTGAGATAAAGATACTCTTAGTCATCTTGAAGTAGAGGATGGGAGCAGCAGAGGTTATAACTGACCCATCAAGTCTATATGATCTGGGAAACAACACTGATTTGTCTGACACGGAAACGTTTCGTACCGTCAGAACTGCACTTGTATCTGTCCGGAATGTGAGTGTTGCTTGCTTCTCTCATGTGCTTATGTGTTTGATTGATGCTATTTATTTATGTTTATGCTTTCTGACTCTAGTTTATTCCTTTGGTTATATACCAGGGGGAATCAGACCTTTACGATCAGCTTGTTCAATCTACGCAGATCAACAAAGGATCTGATCATGCTGTGTGGGCAGAGTTTGTGGTGTGTCCTTTTTCTTTGTATTTTTTTCCTTTATTCCCTTTTCGCTTAAGTGTTTTTTCGTTTTTGTTTTGTTTGGCAGACTATCTTGAACGCTTTATCATGCTCTGTAACTTACATAGATATCATTCACCATCGGAAGCTTCTTTCTTCGGTAAGTTTCTATTGCATGAGCTTACTGTTACTTCCTAATTAAACTAGCTTAAGATGGATCTCCTAATTACGTTACAGGTTTTTGGAATGTCACTGTGGGATTTCAAACCTCATGTTATGGATGCATTGGTGGGCCTACTCATATCACTGGTGCACAACTCAAACAGTTACCTTCATGTTTTACTATTATTTAATCTGCTGGAGGAGCTAGACAAGTTTTCTTTTTTGTCTTTTCTTTTTCATTACAGGCTGTTACTAGTGGACAGTATCTGGACTCTTGTCTGAATATGCTCATAGGCCACTTTGTTCCACCTCGTTGGGTAATTGATAGACTTTCGCAAGGCCGTGTAATCAATCAAAAGAGAGATGTTCTTTCTCGGGTTCATGAAGCCCTTTTGAAAATCTCTCTTTTGGTTCCTCTTGCTCCCTCGAGATTATTGCCCATGCTCGCTCAGCAAATGCCCAAAATAAACAAAAAGGACAATGTGAGTCTTTCTCTTTGGTTAATTTTCCTATTGAAAGCTCATGCTGGCAATAAACTTAGAAGCTATTTTATCGTCTTGCAGGTGGTAGTGATGTATGTAAAGAATTTATTCAAGTTGGAGAGCAGCCCAATCGGGCAAGTTGGTAGCAGCATGATTTTTATGATGGTGATGGAGAGGTTGCGAGATTTGGATGTAAGTAAAGAATATGTTTGATACAAATGAACACTAAGTAACTTGGTTATCGAATGATATACTGGTGTTATCCTTTTAGTTGGAGATTGATTGGGATGATATTCTACAAGATGACTCTAGTAGAGGCATGTTTGATATGGAACTTGAGGATGTAGTTGAAGATACTATGAATGAAGGAGAAGAGGTATTTGTTTTGACTATTTTTGCTAGCTGGACTATGACAGTTTGGAATTTGATATATCTATTGCAGCTTCCAGTGGGATCTCTAAATCGGAACACATCGGGTGGAAATATTGTTTTCGAGTCTTTGGACAAATTGATGGTCATATCTTTTGATCATCTTGAATCCTGTAAACTTGATGGTCGTTTGGATCAGGTATGACACCAAAATAATAACTCAGTGACATATCTGTGCTTTTAATAAATGTGTTGATGAATCTTCTTTGCTGTTTTGGTTTTAATGGTTTGAGTAGGTGTTTGAAAATCTCTTTGGGTCATTTGAGAACTTCATTCTGAATACATACAAATCAAAAGTTTCACAGGTTCACTTTCACATATTTCTGGAATATTATTCATCACTCTAGACTCTAGCAACTCTGGTTCACGGTCAGGTCAACATGAGACACTTTTGCTTTCATCTGCAGTTTTTGATGTTCTATGCATGTTCACTGGATCCTGAAAATTGTGGCGTGGAATTTGCGAGTAAGCTGATGGACATTTTTCTCTCCAGCAACAAGCCTCGACCTACTAGGCAAGTTACACTTTCTCCTCTATGGTCAAATTTTTCTCATTCTCTGCAATGTACGCTCATTTATTGTTCTAATGACAACCTGGCTGTGGTTTTGTTTCTGTCCCTTTTTACAACAGGATGAGTGCGGTTGCTTATCTAGCTAGCTACTTGGCTCGCGGAAAGTTTTTGCCTGTTTCCTATGTTGCTAGCATGTTAAAAAGGTTAAAGCGATTGCTAAAAATGTCTCATCAAACATAAACGTTTGATCTGATTGAAGATTCAGTTTGTTGCAACTTTGTCTGATGTCTAAAATTATAGGTTGGTAGATGAGTGTGCGGATTACTGTAGAACTTGCAATGATGATATTAGGCCTGAAGCACATCAGATTTTCTACTCTGGATGCCAGGTATTATACATTCTCCTAGATTATATCATTTGGCAATTGCTTAAACTCGCATTTGGTTCTGTTCTGTGAACACAGGCGATCATGTATGTGCTCTGCTTCAGGATGAGATCCATCCTAGATGTTCCTCTCTTTCTGTCACAGCTTATACCATTAGAGTCAATTTTAATGCACAAACTAAACCCATTGATGGTGAGCTTTATAGTTTGATCCCATCTGTTAAGCTCAGCTGTACTGTTCCAAAGTATCAAACGCATAATAATAAGCTAGCTTATGCAACCAATTCTGTTTTTGAGAATAGGTATGCCTTCCATCTGTAGTTGCAGAGTTCCTTAAACAAGCTAAAGCAGGTGGCATGTTTGTAGTCTCAGACTCCTTCATTTTTGAGGGCTTACTTGAGTCTGAGCTCTCCCGTGCTTTTGGCGGGCCTGAGAGGCTTGATACATTCTTCCCCTTTGACTCTTGCTTGCTGAAAAGCTCTAACAGGTTCACTATCTTTGATCACTTCCAAGCTGATTTTTTGCTCGTTCTCAAATGAGTTATAGATCTTAAATGGTGGTGGTTTCATGCTCTTTCTAACTCTGTTCTTTTGCGTTGTCTTGGATGATCTTAAAGCTTTATCTCCCCGAATTTCATCTACTGGTCAATGGTGAGACCGACTTATGAGGAAGATGATGATGAGGAGGAGGACGATGCTGAGATAATTGTGAACGGGGATGAGGAGAGTGATGAAGAGGAGGAGGAGGAGGGTGATCTTGATTACGCAATGAACAAGATGTCTATAACGCCTAAGCACTCTTTCAAGAACAAGATGGAAAGAGAAAGACTTGTGAAAATGCCTTCCATGATCAGACCTTCCACTAGTCCAAAATCCTTATGATTTTTTGTAGCAATATCTATCTGAAAGTGATCGACTCAGGACTTTCTAATATATGGAATCAAACCACCAATGTTTTGTTTGTCCTAAATTGACACCTAAGAGAAAAGATTACAGTAAAACTCTATAAAAATATATTCGATTATAAGATGTTGTACATAACCAATAACCATATCTACTCAAACAAAAGAAGACTACTTACTACAAATTAAGCATCAAGGTCATTAAATAAGCCTGAGAGATATGTACGCTAAAAAGATAGAAATGAACTAAAGTTTTCTTCTATATGTTTTTGAATAGTGTCATTTTGTATAGAATTTTAGTAATGCTCCTGTTAAAAAATTGAATTTGTAAATCTATTACTAATGTTTTATAATTCTGCCCCGGATAAAAACTATTCCTAGATTCGCCACTGTCTATTGTAACCAAGCTTGATATGAATATCATTTTACATTCAATTTTAAAAAGAGGGTAAAATATTCTTTCTTAGTTTGTCACTTTATTATGCACTAAGCATAATCATTTCATTTTCCAGACAGTTTACATTTCAGAAGTCATGTTTTGTTCTCTTGCGCCCTTTTGTATATTCTTTGATTTAATAAAGTTCCTTAAAAGCATTTGCTTTGATTTCCAAACAGCTTCAGGCTGTAGCATTTGGGTTGTTGGCTTACTGCGCTTTAGTTACTGTCTCTTTGGAGTTTAGCCAGTTTGATGTGAATTTTTTCAAATAATTATTTTGAACAAAAAAAAACAAAACAATTGTAATAATATATATGAAGGCAAAAGTTCTATCATTCATTTACTATACGAAGTTCTAATAAGTTAAAAAAGATCGATATATTTCCACAGATAACGAAATTTGCTTATTAATCATATGCCGAAATAAGTCATACCATGGGATGTTTTCTTTTTGAGCAAAAATTTTCAATATGCATAAATATGTAATAATTTTCATGAAAAGTGAATGTATGAGGTTTTGTTTGTTTGTCTGTTGAAACAGTCTATAATAATAATGCTCCGTACAAAAGATTACTAGGTTCAACATATATATATATATATATATATATATATATATATATATATATATATATATATATATATATATATATATGGTCACATAGCCATACAATTGAGTGGTTGTCGTGGGTCTATGTGTGTGTATAGAAAGGTATGGTACATATGTTTGGTGTGAGTTAAGATATACTAACTCAAATTATATGAAATCATTGCAAGAAGTTTCATTGGAAAAGAGAGGAAAGTATAATCTATATAGTAATAGTATGGAAGGATCCCTTTGGCTACAAGCCACTTCCCTTCTTAATTAATTAAACCATCACCATTTATGTTATATTGTTCCAAAAAGAATTTACGGTTTAAGTAGCGCTCAGAACAAAACTTCGATTTTGATATATATATGACTATGCCATATTTTGCTTGATAGATCATCATCTTAGACATAGAACACATTCTGGCTGTCCCATTATATTTGCAGTTTCTATAGCTAATTTCATTGTATCTAATGAAAGCGAAGAGAAGACACATTGAACCCTATAAATTCGACTATAGAGAAGAAGAAAGAACACCAAATATATATATATATTAAACTCAATATTTAAGTTTATTATTCATGTAATAGATATTTGTTTAAAATAGTCAATGAAATCTTAAAGTATTCGAATATTTGTTAGGGACTGACTTCGAGTTTAATATGACTATGTTTCTGAAATTTTAAAATTTTAGGGGTTCTTCAGATATACATTCAGGTTTGAGTTCGGTTTTGGATAAACTTCATCACCCGAAATACTATAAAACAAATTTTATTTGATATTTATGTTGGATTCAGTTTGAATTCATTTTTATCAGATCGGATTCAGTTTGAGTTTTCGAACTATGATTTTCTGATTCGGTTTTCTGCCCACCCCTAACATTTTTCTGTTAAAATGTGGGTTGACCACATTGTATACGAAAGAGACGTTGATAAAGGAAGAAAAATATAATTCGAATCAACTCGTATGATAGATATGTACTGATGATATCGTACAACTTATTAATCAGCGATAAAAACCTATAGTTTGGTTGCGATTTAAATTTAAGATTTATGTGATGTTTAGTTATTTTGATTTTTGAGTAACGGAACTATTATATGATTGGATATTAAGATCTTTTCAATAATGGATGCGTTATTCTATGGAAACGATCGTCTTCTAGTCTTCTTCGTGATTCTTCAAATCAAATTCAATGTTGTCATATGACGTAATGGAAAAATTATACTTGTGTCTTTTATAAGCTCGGTGGTTAATTAACCTTATGGCGAGTTATATCCACAAACTTTAATCCCACTCATAATTATTATATGCTTATATATGAATATTATATGATCGATACCATATATGCATGAGCAGCCTATCAAACTTGGAGCCTTCTTTTCTATGCATGCCTCTATCATGCTCATGCATGGGTCCCTCTCTCCACTTCTCTCCCTTTCCTTAAAACAATAGGAAGAGAGAGAGAGAGAGAGAGAGGAGAGAGAGAGAGAGAGAGAGAGAGAGAGAGAGAGAGAGAGAGAGAGAGAGATGTGAGAATGAAGCAAAGCAAGAAGAACACAATCGTGACTTGAGGCAGAAATAGGGTTTTCATTTGACTTTTTTTTTTGTTAACTTTCGTTTCATTCATAGATGAGTGGTATAAAAAGACACTTGTGCTTTTCCTTGCCATTGAGTGTGTGATCTCAATATCATTGCTGTTATCAATTTCCCATTTATGGAGTAAACTCATGTTTTGTTTTTGGTTAACCTTCTATTGTATATATGGGTCTATAATAAAGCTTGATTAGCTATGATGGATGCTTTGTTGTTATTATTTAACTTTTATAGACTACACAACACGTAATTTATATGTAAGAGCTTGATTTATGGATTATTGGTTGTTGTATTTAGTTTCATAAACTACGTACATAACATGTATTTTTAACAGAATACGCAACTTATCACTTCATTTACTTTAGTTATACCATGTAAATCTTGTAGTGATTGAAGAAAAGTCGTGTTTAATGAACGTATATATATATATGATTTCTATTCAACTCAGACCAACCGTTGTATACTTTGCAACTTACTAAGGTTATAATGAGATATTGTCTTGGTGATACTATATGTATAACAATTAGATTTAATGATGGTACGATCACTAACTTTCATTATATGATAGCTATATATATACCTAGATGAAGATTCGGCCAGTTCATAAGCAAAACATGTAGGGTTGTGAAATAAGTTTTAATTCAACTGATAATAATATAAACATAGTTTAGTCTAAATCGAAATTAGACATTAGACTTCACTCATTGTACTATCTCAACTTATTTGGAAATATTACATTAGTATATATCATCTTTTAGAGTTTGTCTTCTAACCTCAACTCCATGACGTCCAGTTACCTTTGTTTGACAAAAAAAAACATGGTTGTAACAATGAAATAAATGAAACTAACTAAAACATGAAACTCTACATATACTTCACATATGAAATTAGGTACAAGCTCAGATCTATACATTCATTTGTATGGAGCTCTAAAGCGATGAATATAAATGGCGGAAAGGGAGAAGAAAATAAAACATTGAAAATTTAGGAAACCAAGCAATGTATGTAGTGTAGTGTGTGGCATGGGAACAAGAGTAAGTGGACTTGGCCCAGTGGGGTACTCTTATGCTCCATGCCTCTTGCTAAAAAAAAGTAACACCACAAACAAAAATATATTAACAAAGCCAATTATTATTTTGTAAAGATAGATATTGTCAAAATAAAAAGGTTTGACATTCTTTTTTTCTCCAGCAACCAAACTATGCACTCTAATTATACTTTTTATTTCCTTATTATGAAAGCATCCAAAGCCTTTTAGGAAAGAGCACTGCATAATGAATAATGTGTTATGGGTCCTATGTCCTTTCAGAGAGGATCCAAGCCAAGGGAACAGAGAATTGTCAAACTGCAAAATGGCAACTCATTAATGTTTACATAGGGCCAATATATAATTAAGCTACAGAATGTGGTCGTTGATATGAATGCGTTATGCTACATCTATCATGTGTTGAGAATATATCCCTCGAAGATAAAATTGTATGAGTCCATCTTCAATAAACATATAAAGTCATTTTACGAGATCAAGATATATATAGGTTAAACCGTTGTTATGTTTATGATGTGTTAACGCTTAGGTTAAGTACAATTTTTAAAAGGACCAACATTCTAGTCTATTTTTTTTCATTTTCTTTGATTAGCCGTCCATATTAAACAACTAAAACAGAAAACGAGGTTTAGCCTAAAAACTTATTTATACCGTAGTTCATATATACAAATATGATGTACACATGAGGTAGAACTTAGAGCATCATTATCTAAGGCTTTTAAAGGGGGTTCTTGCACTGTTTGCGGGTCCCACTGACACGTGGGGCCCGTGAACAGTGCAAGAACCATCTCCCATCTTTAACCCGGGTCTCTTAAGATGGGGTTCTTAATTTTTTGTCCTCTTTTTAATTTTATTTTTTTTTTAACATTTTTCCGGATAAGAGACGTCTCTTATGTCTCCTATTTAAGAGACGGTTCTTAAGTTTTCTTAGTTAAAATTAAGATACGGTCTCTTAAAAAATAAGAACCCCTTGTTAAGAGACCTGCATTAATCCTGCCCTAAAATCCCCAATTAAGAACCTGTTTTTGATGGTTTCTTGCACTGTTTACGGGCCCCACTGACACGTGTCGGCTCGCGATTGGTTCATTTTAATTTTTTTTTTCTTTTTTTTTAATTCAGAAAAAAAAACAAAAAAAAAAAAACAAGAACCCCAAAAGGGGTTCTTGGGATAATGATGCTCTTAATGCCTCATGAATCATGATGCGAAATAATGGAAAAACAAAACGTGTTGTTGAGTGGCGCGAGAAGAAACCTCGTAGTCAATTATGTTAAGTGGTTTTTTTGTGAAAAGAATAGAATTTGAAAAAGTAATACTACGAGTAGTTGTATTTTAAATAAATAAATAACAAAACGTATAGGTGGCTACGTGGGTATATCTGCCATGTAGAAAATCGAAGCGCATGCACAAAGTTGGACTCATGATGAGACCTCACATGTTCATTTAATTTTTTATTACTCTATCTTTCTCTTTATTAGTTACGTATAATTCTATATAAAAATACGTATTCTTTTTTCTTGTCCTACAGTATATTAATACGTAGACAGATGTTGTTGTTCCAAAAAAAAAAACGTAAACCGTTGTTATAACAAGCTAGCCATTTGGCCGGACATTGATTCTATACAAATCGATGTTGCCCTAATACGGTGACTTGTCTACACCCTTAATACGTAGACCGTTGTACTTATTAAACAATGTCACATTTGTGACTTGTCTACACCCTTTTAATCGTGAGAACTTGAAAGATACAAGTATGTTACATCGATTCCGTATTTAACATTGAAAGCCTTGCCAAATTATTTAAGCCCCAAAATGATAATGCTTCATTTTGTTTTCTGTATTATAAAGCTTGTTTTTTCCTAGAATTCATATCTCTTTAAGTTCAAAAAATAATACTAATTCATAACTGTTTAGTTTTTAAAAAATTATAGGCCCTTCACGCTTCTCACGCGAGCAATGACAATGCACAGTGTTTTCCTCATGCAATATTCATCACATCATCATCAAACTTGTACATGCACATATATCAGCATCACCGTATCATCAGAGAGAGAGAAACAAGCTTATGTTATGTCCTTCTCATAGAGATAAAGACATCTTTTTTTTTGGTGTATAAAAAAGTGAGTTTACCTCTTTGACCTGAAATCAAACATTGTAAATACTTACTTTCAACAATGAAAATTAAATTTAAGTGACGGTAGATACAGTCACAACTTTTTTACATTAAACCAACTCAATTTTGGTCAAAAAAAACATTTTTTTGTTCAACCATTTCGTTTTTTTTCTTTTCTCGAGTAAATAATAATTTTAAATTGGACAAGTAATGAAAAAACAAAGATTGGCCTGTCTCTCTGCCTCCTTATTTAGTTATTTGTTTTTTTTTTTATACTATAATTTTCTTATCATTAATGTTCTAGGTAGAGTAAAAAACACAGATGGGTTTTGGCAGAGACTGTTTTGCGTGTGTTGGCTTTTTCTCCTTTATATTGTCTTTTCCCTTTTATCATGCTGCACCTCCAATTTAATTAATTGCTAATAAAATCGATACAAAACAAGATTAGTGATTTTCTGCATCCATAACAACACCATTTGTACTTTTTATTCAAAACAATAAATTTCGATATTAAGTTAAGAAACAATTTTGTTCTTTAACAACAAGATACTCAGTATTCTAAACAAATACCAAAAAAATATTATATTTTTGCAGGACATATGTTAGCTATAAACCCTAAAAGTTAAAGCTTTTATCAAATTCAACCTCTCTCTCTCACTCTTCTCTCTCTCTCACTCTTCTCTCTCGCGCCACAAAAAAAGAAAAGTAATTTCTTTTACAAGTTTAAAATGTTTTTGTACATGTCTTAAAAGGATCTCGAGATTGGCGTCTGAGATAAAGACCCCTACTTTGCTTCCCTTTCTTGCTTCCTCTTATCTTCTTCCCCTCGCCATTGCTCTCTAGCGTTTTCTCTCTTCACCAAAAATAACCGAAAGAGATAATAAACAAAACCAAAAAAAACATATCTTTTTCTTCTTTCACAAACTCTTTTTTTTCTTCCCACCATTTATCTCATGAACGTTAGTGGAGGCTCTCTCTCCACACAGAGAGCCTACCCTTGAAAAGAACCTAGCAACTACAACAAACAACTCGAAAGTTTCATTCTTTAGCTTGAAACTCCATCTGGGTCTTCCTTAAAAGATTCCACTTTCTTTTGAGCTATGATGGTCCACACGATGCACAGAGAGTCGCCGGATAAAGGGTTTGATTCCGGCAAGTATGTGAGGTACACGCCGGAGCAAGTGGAAGCTCTTGAGAGAGTTTACACTGAGTGTCCTAAGCCTAGCTCTCTCAGAAGGCAACAACTCATACGAGAATGTCCTATTCTCTCCAACATCGAGCCCAAACAGATCAAAGTTTGGTTTCAGAACCGCAGGTGAAGTTACAAGTTCTTTCCCTGTAGTATCATTGTTTCTCACCAAAATATTGTCTTTTTTTTTCTGTTTGTAATTAAGTTCATTACAAAATTTTCCCTGCTGTTCTGATCTGACAATTATGATTTTTTTTCTTTTTTTAGATCTAAGTGATCATCATGTTTTAAGCTTTGACACAGTGGAAACTTTAAATGCAAGAAAGTGACATCTAATAAAATTGTCTTTGAATGCGTTTGTTGACATTTATTTCCATCAAACGGATATGAATTGAAGAATTACATTATCTTTTCCTCTTTATATATCATTGGGGTGGTTTTATATATGTTGTCTCTCTTTATCCATTACCTTTTATTCACATCATACATGTATTACTTGTGTTAGGCATAGTTGAGTTATTAAAGTTGCTTTTGGTTTTTAGATGTCGAGAGAAGCAGAGGAAAGAAGCTGCTTGTCTCCAGACAGTGAACAGAAAGCTCAGTGCTATGAATAAACTCCTCATGGAAGAGAATGATCGTCTGCAGAAGCAAGTTTCTCACCTGGTCTATGAGAATGGCCACATGAAACACCAACTCCACACTGTAAACTCTTCATCTTAGTCTCCTTTATGCTATTCTATGGATCAATCTTTTATGCTTTTGCTCAAGTTTTGTTACCTTTCTTTGGACTGTAGGCTTCTGGGACGACCACAGACAACAGCTGTGAGTCTGTGGTCGTAAGTGGTCAGCAACATCAACACCAAAACCCAAATCCTCAGCATCTGCAACGAGATGCTAACAACCCAGCTGGGTGAGCTTTTCTTATATATATCTGAGTTTGTTGGATTCTATGTGCCATTTTGTGACAACTTTAAATGGTTTCATTTTTGGTTATAGTCTTCTTTCAATAGCAGAGGAGGCTCTAGCAGAGTTCCTTTCCAAGGCTACAGGAACTGCTGTTGACTGGGTTCAGATGATTGGGATGAAGGTAATAAACTCTTGTGTTCTTTTATTATGTCTGAAGATTTGTACTGATGAACATTCTTTAAAACTGTGTAGCCTGGTCCGGATTCTATTGGCATCGTCGCTATTTCCCGCAACTGCAGTGGAATTGCAGCACGTGCCTGCGGCCTCGTGAGTTTAGAGCCCATGAAGGTACATGAGGGACTTTGTTTCATTGCATGTTTCTGTAATAAGGAGAAATAAATGGAAATTTAAGTCAATCTTGATTTTAATAAATGTAGGTTGCTGAAATCCTCAAAGATCGTCAATCTTGGCTCCGTGATTGTCGATGTGTGGATACTCTGAGTGTTATTCCTGCTGGAAACGGTGGGACTATCGAGCTTATATACACGCAGGTCCTCCCTAGTTCTTGTAGTCATCTAGTTACACTTATAAACTTTCCTAAGGTTTTAAACCGTGTTTTGGTCATATATTATCAGATGTATGCTCCGACAACATTAGCAGCAGCTCGTGACTTTTGGACGCTGAGATACAGCACTTGTTTAGAAGATGGAAGCTATGTTGTGAGTTTTGGATCTGCTTTTATGTTTTGTGGTTTCGATATTGATGCCTTCACTCACTGTCTTCAGGTTTGTGAGAGATCGCTTACTTCTGCAACTGGTGGCCCAATGGGGCCACCTTCTTCGAACTTTGTGAGAGCTAAGATGAGACCAAGCGGGTTTCTCATCCGTCCTTGCGATGGTGGTGGTTCCATTCTCCACATTGTTGACCATGTTGATATGGATGTGAGCAACGAGTCCAACTGATTCAAAACACATCAGCTCTCTTTAATAATAATGTGTTCCTGACTTGGTTTTATGGTTTCCCTAGGCGTTGAGTGTCCCTGAAGTCATGAGACCTCTCTATGAATCTTCAAAGATTCTTGCTCAGAAAATGACTGTCGCTGTAAGTTCAAACAACCTTATTCATGACCCCAACAACTTGGTACAATGCTGTGTTTCTTATGTCTGGTTTCTTTATTTCAGGCTCTGAGACATGTAAGACAAATTGCACAAGAGGCAAGTGGAGAAGTTCAGTACGGTGGAGGGCGCCAACCTGCGGTTTTAAGAACTTTCAGTCAAAGACTCTCTCGGTAAGTATCACCTTCATTCCAATAGCTTTACTGCCAAGAGTTGATTTATTCTCTCTTTAATTGCTCAAATGAATGAGTTTCAGGGGATTCAATGATGCTGTTAATGGCTTTGTGGATGATGGATGGTCGCCAATGGGTAGTGATGGTGCAGAGGATATTACAGTTATGATAAACTTGTCCCCTGGAAAGTTTGGTGGGTCTCAGTACGGAAACTCATTTCTCCCTAGCTTTGGTAGTGGTGTGCTTTGTGCCAAAGCATCTATGCTGTTGCAGGTATAATGGAACAAGCTTCTTTTCTGTTTTGGTCTTTAGTTAACTAACGTGCATCACTTTCTTGCATCAAGAATGTTCCACCTGCTGTGGTGGTTCGATTCCTTAGAGAGCACCGCTCTGAGTGGGCTGATTACGGTGTGGATGCTTATGCTGCTGCATCCCTCAGAGCAAGTCCTTTTGCTGTTCCTTGCGCTAGAGCTGGTGGGTTCCCGAGTAACCAAGTCATTCTCCCTCTCGCTCAGACAGTTGAACATGAAGAGGTGCCAAAGAACAAACAGCTTCTTCACATAGTTCTTCTCTCTTAATACATTTTTATAGTCCTGAAACCTTCCCTGTTTCAGTTTCTTGAGGTGGTTAGACTCGAAGGTCATGCTTACTCACCTGAAGACATGGGTTTAGCTAGGGATATGTACTTACTACAGGTTCTACTTCATAGTTTCTTGCTTGTTCGATTCTTTTGTTTACAGTTTTCTAATCCTTGATTCTTGTCCAGCTTTGCAGTGGTGTCGATGAAGATGTGGTTGGAGGTTGTGCACAACTTGTCTTTGCTCCTATCGACGAATCATTTGCTGATGATGCACCTTTGCTTCCTTCTGGCTTCCGTGTCATACCTCTTGAACAAAAATCAACCTCGGTAATATATCAAAATCTCATTTAAAGATCAATATCCAAATCATGATGCAGTGGTCTAATCTTTAACTGTGATATAGAGCTGTGCATCTGCAAACCGTACATTGGACTTAGCATCAGCTTTAGAAGGATCAAAACGTCAAGCAGGTGAAGCTGACCCAAATGGTTGTAACTTTAGGTCGGTACTAACCATAGCATTCCAGTTCACATTTGATAACCACACAAGAGACAACGTTGCTTCAATGGCACGTCAGTACGTGAGAAACATAGTGGGATCGATTCAGAGGGTTGCTCTTGCCATTGCTCCTCGTCCTGGCTCCAGTGTCAGTACAATATCGGCTCCCACGTCCCCTGAAGCTCTCACTCTTGTCCATTGGATCTCCAGGAGTTACAGGTACTAATTAGCTTTCTTGGTTACATTTCTAATCTGAGTGTTTATTTAGTCTGAGACTCTCTTTGTAATGGCTGTTGTAGAGTTCACACTGGTGCAGATCTCTTTGTCTCTGATTCTCAAACCAGTGGTGACACATTGCTGCATCAACTCTGGAATCACACTGATGCAATCTTGTGCTGCTCCATGAAAACAAATGTAAGTGAAGGGCTTCTCGAGACTTGTTCTAGAATTTGTTAAGTGTGACAATAACTCTTTGTTTTGCAGGCTTCACCAATCTTCACATTTGCAAACCAAACCGGTTTAGACATGCTGGAAACTACTCTTGTAGCACTTCAAGACATAACGCTAGACACGACTCTTGACGAGTCTGGTCGTAAAGCTCTTTGCTCTGAGTTCCCTAAGATCATGCAGCAGGTTTGTCCTTTTTAACATTTTCTTGGAAAATCATTTGTCTGACTTGGCATCTTTGTGTAGGGATATGCTCATCTTCCTGCGGGTGTATGTGCGTCCAGCATGGGGAGATTAGTGTCTTACGAGCAGGCAACTGTGTGGAAAGTTCTTGAAGACGATGAATCAAATCACTGCTTAGCTTTTATGTTTGCTAATTGGTCCTTCGGCTGAAGGATAGCCAGAAGAAGATGAGCTCACTCCATTTCCAGTGGGAGGAGAGTTTATTTATGTAAGATATTAATTTAAGCTTCTATTATGCGTATTTTGAAAATTTCAAGGACTAATATGTAATGCGACTAATGTATGATTGGATTGTTCTTGTTCCTCCTATGTTAATGCAAAATATTATCATGATAATAGTGTTTAGGTCTTGGTTTATGATCAAAATATATTGTTTTCTTTTATCAGGTATTTACGATAAAGTTGAAACGTACATGCGTATGATAGGTATCTTGACTTGTAGTTGTTATATGGTGCACTGCACATATTGAGCTCAGCACTCTACTAAGCTACATGTAGCAAAACAAAAATAAAATAAAAAACATAAAGAAAAAAGAGCTAGAATTCCAAAATTAGTAGTAAAAATAATGAAATTTAGAAAATAAATTTATTTTGAGATAAGGGAGAATTTTTCTTTTTATAGAATGAGATAGGTTTTGTATTTTTGGGGTATGTATACAAATATTTATAAAAGATAGATATTTGTATAATTGAGAAGAAATGATGTTAGATTTGTATATAATGGAGGATGGTCCAGTTGAATATGGGTTATAGCTGTGGAAGCCGTTTCTAGCACTGCAAGTATGCAAATGTATTGAAAGATTAGATATGCATGAATCTGTAGATTTCATATATTAAATTGAGATGGTATCTAGCATAAGAAAATTAAAACGATTCTTGACCCAAAAAAAAAGTTAAACGATGATGATGCCTCTCACTCTTTAAGTAATAGGCAAAGAAAGCTATAAAACACTCCATTTGTAGTTGTCTATTTAATGAATAAGTGAGCTTGTTTCGTGACGCATGCGATTTGCTTGCTTGAAGATTTTCACTTGGTCTTGAGACTAGTGCCTTGTACAGCTTTCTTTGTTTGTTTGGATCATTGTGGGGTAAAGAGACTAGATCGATCATATCCCGTGTCAACATGTTTGGAGCGCAACTGAACTTGAGTTCCGTGATCGGGAGAGATCTTAACCGCTTTGTTGCAATATACATATAACTATATGTCCAAATGTGATAATGTATGCTACATTTGGTAAGTAAATTATATTATTATATAGGTTAGATCACCTAAACTATATGTGATTTTATTTCCACGGAAAAAAAATTGGAGATGTCATGGAGTTGTACTCATGTTTCACACCTGAATTATTAGAGAAACATAGAATCAAAGATAAAAATGTCTTGACATTCCAAAGTTGCGAATTTCATTATGTCAAAAATTAAACATGAGACATTCTCAGCATTGAAACTATAACATCATGGATGAAAAGGTACTAAAGATGGGATATTTGTGTCTTTACACAATTTAGTTTACAAGCATACCCGTGTACATTATGTTTTAGATCCACACAAAGAAGAGGGTTACGTACCACCACATTATCTTGTTGCTCAAATTGTTATCAGAAGGTATGTTTGCATATTCAACTTATAGATCCCAAGTAAGTTACGAAAGCAGTTTAATTATAACCACTTGCTTTGATCATATTCTCATGCTTAGTTATAGTTCTCTGGATAGGTGCATTATACGCATGGATCTCAAACTAACTTCTAACAAATGAAATTCATTTATTGAGTAGGAAAAATACTCTACAAAGTGGTTTGATAATAGATCCTACACTTCGTGTACTTTAGTTTTATCAACTTATTAAAATCAGAGCTTGTTCAATTATGTTTGGTCTGTAATCTAAAGCCATACTGGTTATAACTTGATATGCAGGAGATCTAACAAAATAACCTTTTTCCCTACTAATTATGGCTGAGTGAGACAAACTCGTTTTAAATAGGGAATCATTTGCAGATCATAAATAGAAAGAAATATATTTTTAATAAATTTATTAATACCAGAATATTAAATTCTATTGCAGGAAATCTTAAAGAAATGGAATAACTTTTTCCCTATTTTACTATGGCATGTGAGTCAAACTGGTTTTAAATAGAGATATTTTTGCATATTTAGAAAAAAAATATTAATATCAGAATATTAAATTTTATTAAAATTATGTTTTAGGAAATCATTAGCAAAATAGTAAAAAACAGTATTTTTTTCCTACTTATTATGGCATGTGAGGCAAACTGGTTTTAAATAAGGATATTTTTGAATATTTTTAAAAGTTATTAATATTAGAATATTAAATTTTAATAATAATTTTGTTTTTTAGTTTTAAAAATATCTCACCGGATTATAATAAGATAACTATATAATATAGTATTTAGTATTCCATTGCTTTGTCAAAATGCATATTATATATTCGATATTCAAAATGCAAAATGCAAATCGGTTCTATGATAATAAACCAAGTTTTATGCTTGTAGTATAGTGTATGTTAAACAAATCCCAAAGATGCATTTTATAAGCTTATACCATGCTTTGTCCGATTTATAACTTTGTTTATCATCGTGGACCAACATTTATGAACAGTTGAACACTACATGAAACACTCCTCATGCTAACCTATCGATGCATATTATATACATATATATTTCTCAAAAATGCATATTATATATATTCTACAAATAGATATCGAATTTCTAATAACTTGGTTTATTGTATGTACGATGATTTGGTTTAAAGGTCAATTTTGTTATAAGCAAATTATCAGAGGAAACTATATTAATATAATACATTAATAATGTAATCGAATGGGCGACAAAGAAAGTGACGATGACTAATTTTATCAAATCCGTAGTGTGGGATGGGATGTATAAAGTAAGCTTGAATTCATATATAGTCTATATTTTAATAAAGAAAATATTTAATAAAAATTACATTCTAATAGAGGTTAGGTCCAAAAAAATGTTTTTGATTTAATAAGAGAGATTATCTTACAATACTAAAAGTTGAATAAACTCAACACCTAAGCTATCCACATCATCCTAAAAAATCAGCCAATTATATGCCTTTGTTTTGCCACTTCACATCTTTTTTATCGGTATGAGCCAGAGCTTTTAAAATTTGTTTGTGGCCCATTTGAGATCGTTATGCTTTCTTCATCAATCGTTTCCGACGATTCCCAATTCTCCGTTACTCTAAATCATTCATTCAAGATGTATCCTTTCATCTCCTTTTTTGTTTTCTCCTATATAATCTCTTTGTTGATTCTTCCATATTCTGTAGTACAACCTCATTAGACGAAGATCAAGCTATGGCCATGAGATCTGCTAAATCCTCCAAAAAAATTCTTGTTATGTATATTTCAGTGACATCTCCTCGGTCCAACTTAGTCAAAACTAAGATTTGAGCTTCTCCTTATCAGGTATCATATTTTTTAACTTCTTCTTCCAGGATCCAAATCAATCTCTGTAATATTATTCACACTAAAACCAAAAATCTTACAATACTAAAAGTTGAATAAACTCAACACCTAAGCTATCCACGTCATCCTAAAAAATCAGCCAATCATATGCCTTTGTTTTGCCACTTCACATCCTTTTTATCGGTATAGGCCAGAGCTTTTAAAATTTGTTTGTGGCCCATTTGAGATCGTTCGAGGGAGGGATAACAAGACCATTGATGAAGGACGATGCTAATTGCATTGAAGGATCTGTATACAAAGTTTGTTTGAATGATCCAAAGAATATTAGTTAGCTGTTATTGGTTTCTGTAATAGGAGCTTTCAAGTACTTCTTTCATTGCCGCAACTTTTTATTAGGAGAAGAATCATGCAGATTAGTTGAGAGAGTATAGAGGTTAAATTTTTTTTATGGTTTTAATTTTGTTTTGTTTTTTAGAATGTGATGTATAGTGTGCAGAGAGAGAGAGATATGGTATTAAATTTTAATTGTTGTCTATGTTCTATTTTATGGTTTTAAATTCTTTGAGAAAACCCTGTAAAAGTGTTTGGTAGTTAATTGTTTTCAAAAACGAAAATATATTTGAAAATGTAGAAAGTTGTATCAATTTACAATAAACCATGTTTCAGTATGTCATGATGCGAGTCAGAGCGTGTGGCGCTGATATTGGATTAGTGGTCTTTGAGGTAGCTAACGATGTAATCAATGTGTCTGTGTAGTCAAGGATTATGCAACAATTGCTCTATGTTGCTATTTCGTAGAAGTAACATCATAAGACAATGAGAAGAGAGACATAAACATGGATGCATCTTACAATACTAAAAGTTCAATTAACCTACATATATATAATCTTCTGTACAATCAAAACTCCATATTATTATTTTTGAATATTTATTGTGTTCCATCTATTTTTATTACTTTATATTATGTTATACCAAAAAATTCACAAACATCATATCAATAATATTTTTTACTAAGTTATTTAACATAATTATGGACTCTATATTTTAGAATAACATGAATATCAAGCCTTATTTTCAATACTACACAGAAATAAATTTACTTAGAGAAATATTAGATGTATCAATTATTTTAAAAAACACACTCAATCAAAAATACTATAACATTTGAGTTTATGGTTTCATGTTGATTAATTGAGTTTAATATTTAGGGGATGAGATTAAGTTTATGTTGAATTATGTTGTTCGATAAATAGTTTAAAGAATATAAAAAATAAAGTGTTAAATTCTTTAAATGTTAGCATTTTTTCAAATTTTACTATATATACATGTATACTTTAAAACTTTTTGATTCTATTAATTATTTGATTCATATATTAATAGTTGTGTTTTTTTAATATGAACTCTTTATAATTATTTATTTATCAGATTATATGATTTGTAATATAAAACAAAAGTATTTAATAAATATAGTTAATTTAATTGATTTAGAATTTATTGAAATTGAATCCACGCGTAGCGTGGATCAAATCTCTAGTATTTAAAGAAAGATGAAAAGTCAGAACAAACAATGTCGGTTCAGTTGGTATGCATTCCGGTTTAATAAGTAAACGGTTGCGGTTTAGATATACTAATTTTCCGTTTTTTAATGGGCAAATCTCTCAAATAGCCCTTTTTAAAGTTTTTGTCACAAAAATAGCACTTGAAAGAAAAAATGACCAAAATAGAACTTTTTTATTTTGAAAATTTTAATATTTTTAATTTTTTTTAATTTTTAAAAATCAACTCCAAAACCCCCACCCCATAACTCTAAACCCTAAGTTTAGATTAGTTAACCCAAATGTATAAATATATATTTACATTCTTTAATAAAGTCCATTTTGGTCATTTTTCTCTTTGGGTACTATTTTTGGGACAAACTTTTTTTGGTCTATTTTGGTCTTTATCTCTTTTTTTATTCTTAATTTCCCTGTAATAAAAACCATCATCTCTCATTGGTGGGTGACTGTACTTCAAACTGAGTTTGGATAATATCAGACTGAAAATTATCTCCTCCAGTTACAACACACTCTGTGTATCCTCCGTAATTCCAAGCTACACGCGACGGCCTCCGTTTTATTTTAATCAACCATGGCCCACAAGATTTTTTTACTTCTCAGTTCAGTAATAACAAAGAAAGCATGGATAAATCTCTACGGTGAATTCTACAAGTTTTTTACTGATGGACTGAGACTTGGTGACCACGATCTTTTTCTTTGGTACGATGTGTTGGGAGGGACCCATGAGTTTTCAAGGAGCATAAGAAGATAGGAACAAAAAAGCTCAAACGCTTTTGGGAAAGAACCTGTCTTTATTCTTGTTCTCTTTGCTTCCTCCTTTCTTCTTCGGTTAGGGTTTGAGCTGTTCTCTTCAAAAAGCTTCAACAACGTAAAAAGGTTTGATCTTTGGTGTTGTATTGTGCTTGGCTTCGGTTTCTTTTCGTTTCTATATAGCTAACATGATTGTCTTTTTTCCAGAAAGAGAAATGCGGAAACTCGGAGGCGTCTTCCTGTTTATCGTTTAAAAAAAAGGTAACTTTTTGTTTGTTTTGGAGTATCCCTACCTCTATCATGTTGCGTTCGACTTTTATTACATGTATTGAAGATTTTGTTTCATCCTTTAGTTAGGTTCTGTCTCGGCTCACTATCTTTCAGAGAGGTGCAACCGATGTTGTTTGTTGTTTGAAAGTCATCTACTTTTCTGTTTGTTTTGGAGTATTGCTACCTCTATCGGGTTGAGTTGATTAAGATTTTGTCTCATCCTTTTAGTTAGGTTCTGTCTCGGCTCACTATCTTTCCGAGAGAGGTGCAACCGATGCGTCTTGTTGTTTGTTGTTTGAAAGTGATTGACTTTTTTTGTTTGTTCTTTACTATTTTGATGTCTCTGTCTTGTTGATGCATTTACTGCTTGTTATTAGTTACTACTCTACTGAAATTTAATGGTCTTGAATGCATTTTGGATTTGGATTTAGGAGACTCGATCCTTGATTAGGTGCCATAAATAGTTATTTCTTGATTCTTTGTGTTGTGTGGACATATTCTAGTTTAAATTTAACAATGCATTTTGGAAGATAAAGGCTGGTTACTTCATGTTCTCGTCTCAATGTTTCTAGTAAAATTGTTCTGCTTCATACTTTTTCGTGGCTTATGAGTTCTCTAAACTCTAATCACAGAATATTATATTAGTTCTCATACATAGTAACACATGTCTTATATTTCAGACAAAAAAAAAGGAACAAGAGAAAGTAAAGAGACCACAACTGAAGAGGACGGTTTCAGTTTTTGATCTATTGAAGGCGCTTCTTACTGCTTACTGTTTGAAAGGTACTTACTTTCTTTTGTTCTGTAGTAATGCTGCCTCTTGTCTTGTTGCATTCATTGCATGTTATTAGATTCATTGAAGATTTTTTAGTTGCTTAAGGATTTTTATATTTAGCTCAGTCTGCTTGTAGTTGCGTGTTCACATAGGCCAGATGAAATTTAAGCCTCTTGTTCCTCGTATGAATGATTATCTGCTCTTGTGCGTGTTTCTTCTGATCTCGTTGGTAATGCATTTGGTGGTTTGGCACGTGATGCTTGTTACACTAATGATCCATGAGGTGTTTTGTTGATTGTATTGTGAGCTAATTCGTTTTCTTTTTCTGTATATGTTACATGTAGTTTTCTTGCCACTTCCTGAGCCAACGAGATGAACTCACAGCCTGAAGATTTCTCCGTGAAGGAGATTACTAGTGGGGATATGCTCCTTGAAGGTGCAAGCAGCAGCTCTGCTATTGAGGAGGATATTTTGTATGTCAAAGTGGTTCGTGCAAGGGGTCGCTTAACTGGCTGTATAACCCCACACGTGGCAATCAGGGTTGGTAATCACAAGTGGAGAACTGGAAGATGCAGAGACCTTCGGGATATGAACTGGCACCGGATTTTTGCACTAACAAACCTTACAGCTGAAGAAGTCAAAATCAGTCTGAAGCAAGGTTTGGACTTGGTTGGTTATGTTTGTCTCAACTTGAAGAAAGTACGTGAAGGCATTACTCCCATATGCACCCTGGCACCACAATGGTACAAGCTGAAAAACAGGAGAGGTGATTCTGTGGAAGTATGGCTTCTGATGGCAATCTTCAAATGTTATCAGGGAGATCCCATGTGGAACCTTAGTGGCTAAAGAAGAGGGAGGAACTTCTTACGTTGACAGAAGGCCAGATATTTATTTCACTCCAAGCCTCTGCTACCTCGTGGTCAACATGCTTTCCGCTAGTAATTTGGTTCATCCTGACAGCTGCAATTCTCAAGTCCGTATCAGAGCGACACTGGGGGAGCAGACAATGGTTACTTTACAGTGTGACAGCAAGAATCCAGTCTGGAACCACGTTATGAGGTTTGTAACAGCTGAGCCTTTTGAGTATCCTTTGATCCTCACTGTGGAGGAATCTCTTGGACGAAATAGTTTTCATATCTTGGGCAGATGCGTTATCCCATTAGACAAAGTGGAGAGAAGGTCAGATGATAAAGAGGTGAATGCTGTGGACTTTTACCTTCAGAGGAGGCTTTACCCTGAGTTGCAGAGAAGTACCATTAGCATGAGGGTTTTTCTAGATGGAGGGTATCATGTATACCATGAGTCTGGACTCTACTCAAGTGCTTTGACATCAGCAGATGCAGATCTGGTGAAACCCAAGATTGGTCATCTTGAGTTAGGGATCCTTAGGGCTACAGGTTTGGTTCCTATGAAAACCAGAAATGGTCTCGAGACCATAGATGCATATTGTGTGGCCAAGTGTGGTCAGAAGTGGGTTAGAACCAGGACAATCAGTGGCAGTCTCACACCGATGTGGAATGAAACATTTAGATGGGATGTTTTTGACCCATGCACTCTCGTTACGGTTGGTGTGTTTGATAGCATGGGTGAAGATGGAGAACCAATGGAAGATTCAAAGATTGGGAAAGTCAGGATCAGACTATCTCAACTCCAGATTGGTTGCATTCACACATATTCATATCCGCTTGCACTGATTCAACCTAATGGAGTGCAAATAATGGGTGAAGTCGAATTGGCAGTGAAACTGACTTGCCCCTCATTGATCCAGCTGATGTGTTCATACTCCCAACCTATTCTCCCGCATATGAACTCTGCATTTCCTCTTGGTTTAGTTGAGGCAGAAACTCTGAGACTTAAAGCAGTACATGTTGTGTCTATGCAGTTGGCCAGGTCAGAGCCACCTCTGAAGCAAACTGTTGTCAAGTATTTACTGGATTCAGAAACACACCTTTGGAGTGTACGCAGAGCAAAGATCATGACAACTCGAATTATGGACAGTTGGAGCTTGATCTACAGGAGAACAGTTGATATCTGCAACTGGAAGAGTACTCCAAAGACTCTCTTTGTGTTTCTATGCGTCATGGTTTTCATCTTCTTCGACATGCTGTTCTCCTCGATGCTGCTTGGAGTCTTAATGACAGGTCTCTTTAAGTTCTTTTGGAGTCCAAGACTGCCAGTGCACGTGGACACAAACCTCTCAGTAGTGTTCACTACCTTTCAGACAGACTTTGCGGATGAACTTGATACCTATCCTTCCTCACAGTCAGCAGATCATCTGAGGCTCAGCTATGACAAGTTAAGGAAGATAGGGGGAATTGGTCAACTGTTCTTGCTCAGGTTGCCAGCATGATTGACAGAATCTCACTGATTCTAAGTTGGCGTGATCGACGTGCCACTGCATTCTTCCTGCTGATCTGCTTCATAGAAGGTGTAGTTGACATTCTTCTAAGGCTTGCATCTTGGTTTATTTATTCTCGGTACAGCTACCATGTGACACCTAGTCAGGTGATTCAAGCCTTTGTTACTGTGTACCTCATGAGACCTCCCAGGTTTAGGAGTCAAGGACTAGGACTACCATGGTTCGTCAACTTTCTGCTGAGACTACCTACTAGAGATGACGAGTTATTGCTGTGAGACTTTTTTTTTAGGAAGAGTAAACTTTATTTTGGCTTTTGGTCCCTCACTTTATGATATCGTTTGTTAAACTTTGGGAAACATTGTCTTGGAAATGGAAAAGCACCCTAGAATATTTCTTTGCCATATGAGTACTTCTGAGTATTTCCTAGTACTAATGTATGGTTTAGTTAAACAGATTTGTCTTCTTCGATATGAAGAGGTCGAGTAATAACAGGTTGATTTGGAATCCCGAAAAAGATGGTTCTTTAATCATATCTAACCGTTGAGTCTTCCTAATGTTTAGGAATTGATTGATTCCACTTTACATATGCTTATGTGTGTCAACAGCAATAAGTAATAATAAGATATTAAAAGAGATAAGTAATAATAAGATATTGCGTGTAGCAAAACATTCAGACTAGCTACAAGCCAGCGACACGACACACAAATATTCAAAAGCACAAGTTGGAAAAAAAGGAGGAACAGAGTCGCCTTTGTCTTTCTTTTCTTGCGTAACAAGTTATCACATAAACTCGAACTAGTGTTTTCTTTTTGTTACCAGTCCAAGCCTTGAGGTAATGGAATCAATTCTTCATGTTTACCGTACACTAGTTCAGTGGCCATCTTCCTTATGAAATAAGGAAACCTCAAGAAAGAAAGATAGAAAGGAAGTGTTTCAGCAACAAAGGGATGGTCCAAGAGCTCATCCACGGTGGCCCTATCTGTTGGCCGCAATGTCAAACATCGCCTCAAGAAGTCAGTGGCTGCCGGAGAGATATCTTCATTTAGTCTCCACTTGTAAGAGGTTCCCGTATCAAGTGGAACGGCCCCAAACATCTCAAGAACCGTACGCCCTAGAGACCATATATCACGGGCCGGTCCCACCAATGTGTCGTCCCCAACATACCTGTTTTGCTCAGTGCACTCAAGGGGCATGTACTCACGGGTTCCAGGATAAAAGAACCTAGAGTCCATTGAAGGCTCTTTGGATAGAACGAAACCACCAAGCTTGAGTTCCCATGGAACTCCACAAGTGCTTGAAGGGAAGACGAGTACATTAGACGGCTTGAGATCACAGTGTACGTAACCTTCCGAGTGAAGAGCCTTGAGCCCTTGTAGGATCATCCGAGCTGCACGCTTGACACTAACCTCAGGCAGTGCACCTCCAGCGTTAGAGATTAACTTTTTGAGATTGCCTAAGGAAGCAAACTCCATGTAGATGTGACACAACATCTCGCCTTTGGCGTTGGTATCAAATTGAATGTTATGGCTCGAAGCTCGGACGATGAAGGGATTGGTGTGGAAACGAAGCATGATCCTGAGCTCCCTCTCGAGATACTTGCAATTTTTGAGATTACACGTCTTTCTCGCGTAGGATTTACGCAACTTGGAATCATTGCCAATAATAGAGACAGTCTTCAATGAAGACTCCTTAACATCTACAATAAGCCTCTGCTCCATAACTCACTCATCTCTTTCTTTAGGTTAGCAAGACCTTTATGTAGGATATTTGTAAGTCTAATTTAGGAATATTTAGTTATTAAAAAAATGTAAATTTAACATTGAGCTACAAAGTTTTTGATTTATTTTACATATTGAGATATTTACTAGCAAAACGTATCTCTCGTCAAAAGCCAAAAATCACACAAAGGAGGACACATGAGAGACTAATAACACACAAGCACAAAATCAGCCCATTAGGCCCTTTTATATACTCTGTTAAACAAAATAACACAAAATGAAGAAAAAAACTTGAAAACAAATGATTAAACTCGTAACTTCAGTTAACTAAGTGGAGAAAAGTCCATAAAAAATGCTGAAATCACATCATGTGAGTGAAGCTTATGGCATTGGCTGAATGAGGAGAAGATTTTGGAATATCACATCTTGAAGGACTCTATGATGTTTAAGTTAGTATGTAGACCACGTAACTAATCAGATAGTCGAGAAGCAAAACTGAGTGAAAAAGGTTTACATATGTGGTTAATGGTTTGATTTACTTGATAACTCACACAAAAGAAAAGATGCAAATGTTTGTCTCCTGAACTGAATCTCGTTCTGATTATAGCTTACATATATGGTTATTGGTTTGATTTACATCATATCAAGACAAATTTTATATGTTTGACTGCATAATATAGTGTTATCATACATTTTAAAGTTTTATTATTTTTCTTAATATAAAGACTAAAGAGTAATGGCCCGGCAGAATCTATTGGTTTGATGTGAAAACAATTCACGACGTTAATCAGAGAGATTACATTAATGGAGGAATGGGAACAATGTCAACAGTTTTTGGGGGTAATAGTATATTAAATTATATACAATCAAGATGCTACATTAATTTTCTTAAATTATAAATATTTTTTTTTGTAGAATTCCAAGGGGAAAGTTGGATTCTCTATGATTTTCCAATTCTAGGTGCCTTTGCCAAGTCCACAGTGACTATATCTACTCTAAGATACAGGATCTATTAATATATTTATGTTATAGTTATATTCGAACGAGTTTATTTCGATTTAAAGATTTTTAGACAACATTTGGATTCTACTGCTACTATAATTTTTAGTAATGTTCTCTATTTTTCTCTTAGTTATATCATGTAACTACTTTTCTTTATTTTTGGCGTTGGTTGTTATGTAATTACGTATTCCATCTCAAATACTTAAAAATATGTTATGTTCTTTTGGTTATTATCATGATTTTTGCAAATAATATAGATCTAGTCATTTCTTATTAATAATGCCATAAAATATTTCAATCTGTTTTCTAAACACATTATGTCCGTGTGTCGGCTTACCACGGCAGCGGGAATATTGGCGGCCGGTTTGCGCTCTTGATTATTAAATCTGTACTAAATAATTGCTAATTAATTAATAATCTGATTTTAGTTAACTTATTAAAATATCAACAGAACAACAGCAGCAGCAAGAGAAGTGATAACTTCCAACCCTCACGTAACTTCCCTTCTGTATTATATTACTCTATCCATTTCATTTTAATTCTCATTTTATGATTATGCACAAATATTTAATTTTATATTTTTGAAATTAAAAAATTATTAATTATAAATTTAACTATATTTCAATCAATAATAACTAAACTGAAACAAAAAGAGTACTAATTTGATGTTTTTCCCTCTATTATTATGATCTTCTAGGAAAGTGGTTTAATTATTTGTCTCATATTCATCAAGAATTATTAAAACGTGATTAGCTCGACGATTAAGGTGGAAAAGTAGTCTAGGTCTAAGTCTAATCCTGTCTATCCACTTTTTCATGCAATAATTTCCGTCCATAGTTTTTGACGCTAATGGTTAGTAAAGAAACAAAAAGAGACCCATGAAACGACAAGGAAAGAACGTATTAAATATATACATGTATTTTAAATTTTAAATTTTGCTATCATCCCAATTCAAAAAGTTGGTTTAATTCTTATGATGTAACAATGAGATTGTTTGACTGATTCTAATGATGAAATTGACTATTCTGATGATGTAAATCACCAACAAAGTTGGTTTAATTCTTAAGCTTTTGACCATTAGAAATAAGTAGAATAAAACTAAATGTAAGATCTACTTATCCAATAAGAAACACATCAAATAATTTGTTAAAGAATCAAATACATCAGACAGTGAGAGATCCTACAAATCTGTTTTTCAGCATGGTTTACAGATTTGTGTTATCGGTTATAGGGTTGTTGTTTTTCCTTTAACCTAAGAAGATCGTTTTAGTTTTTTTTTTTTTAATTGAAGTAGATGCCAAACAGTGTCGGGTCTGGATTTAGTATAGACCAAATCCAGGGTGCTTAAAATTAGTACAATAGGTCATGTGGTCCACACGATCTCACATGCTGAGGTTTATCTTTAATTACCTTTACTCTTTTTATTAGTGATTAAAGTTATTTTTCTAACCTTGTTTTCAACATAAAATATACACCAAATCTTGAAAGATCTTGTTTTGGCAAGAAAAGGGATAGTTAAATTTACAATAAGTGCCTTCACATTTACACGCATTATTTTTAAAGATTTTTTTTTTTTTTGCATTTTTATGAAAATAAAATGTCTAAGATACACTTTGCAACAATCATTTTCAAATCACTAGTATTTGTGTTTGGACTTGCTAACGAAATTTTGAAAATGTAAACATCAACTTTCTATCGGTAGTCATCTGCATATTATTGTGGACGAAAAGATTGTTCTTTTATTTTAGTGTGCTTTTCAGATTTCATTTATTATAGTTTCTAACAAGTCCTGATTGGTAATGCTTTTTTTAATAATCATCAAGGTTGTTTGATTTCTTATTAGTGAAAAATGTTTTTTTTAAATAAAAAAACTGCACATGTACTCTTTTTAGATATGGATTCGTACTTTGACTAATTTGAATATTCGAAAAGAAAAATTATTCATGAACTGCACATTTTCTTGTTTTCATTTAGAATTAGTTTGAACCATTTAATAAATCTTGAATATCCCAAGTAAATAAAAAAAATCAAATTAAAAAAAAATAAAAAAAAATAACATAGAAATTTAAATATGAAAAGGAGAGTCATCGTCGATTTAGTAATACAATTCGGTTTTCGGGAGATGCTTAATTAAGTATTAAATGATTGTCATCGTATTTGAAACCCTACTCGTCTAACTCATGCCAAAGTCCAGAAACATTTAACATTGTCACACATGCCATGTGACCATTTTTAGCTGATGTTGTGGACCTTCTTAACATTGATTAAGAAATTATTGGTTAGTTTCCCAATTGATATCAAACAAGTTGTGTAATATGGGTCACTTTCATAAAGATAGTCTAACGATTTTCTGTTATTCTTCAGCACTAACAAATAAAAAGTATACACACCTATATGCATACGTAGTGACTAGTGTGTGTATAGATGTATATATTATTCTATAATCATTCTCAATCTTAAAAGTGTTGTGACATGCCCACAAGCAATTCACTTGCCATGACTTCATTTTTTGTTTATATGTCTATAAAATGTGACACTGAAGTGTGTACATATATGTATATCTACGTGTGCTATGTGTATATATGACATATCTTATCAAGTGTGTAAGTGTATTTAGATATGATACATATTATGAAGTATATATATATATATATATATATATATATATATATTATTTTGTATTTATATTCATGAGAAACGTAAATAATTCGATATGGTGGAGTTCTTATAAAGTATAACTTTTAATAAAGTATCTTTTAATAAAGTATCTATATTTGTTACACTCTCTGCTGCACTTTTTTATGGCACACAACTTTCGTTAACAAACTCGTGGAGCTTGCTTGGGTGTTTTGTGGTAGTGATCTAGTTTTATGCTTGGGTCACTCTTTTAGCCTCTTTGTATTATGTTTTGGTCTACTTTAGGAGAATTTCTCCAATTTTGTCAACTATTCTCTTTGGAATAAGGTTATGTTTACATCTGGTTTAAGTTTTTAAGAGTTCTTTAACTCGTTAACTTTGTACATTTCATGTGTAATATTTTAGTTTTACTGACAAAAATTGTTGTTGGATAATTATGGCTTTAATTGGTAATACATTATGATGATGGTAAGAAGTTTAGTATCTTCTATAAGATCAGTCACTCAAATGTACATGAAAATGGTACACAAAACAAAGAAATAATGTTCAAAAACAAAAATGAGTTACCCTCAGACTTCCAACTAGAGTGTTATGTACCACCCTAGATACCACTCCTAACTTAATGCTTCAAAATTTCCTAATACACTTACAATTTTTTATGCCACCAATTACAATAACATTTTATTAGAAGATAACAAAAATTGGGGGCTAATATATTCATTTAAAATGTTCATGGGAACATAGGTGTGTTCGGCGAATATGAAAAGATATGGTAACTCAATTTCAGGGTCGAATTTGAGATCAAACGGATTATAAATTTTTCAGATTACTTTTACTTTTTTCACAGTTTTGAAACTATGCGACCTACTTATGATATTTTTTTTAAATCTAAGGATCAAATGAATATTTCATTCAACTGTGTTCAAAATAGTTTCTACTAAAATTATATCTTCCATAAAAACATCAGTATTTTGAGTTTTAAGATTCAGCATGGTGTTGTATATATATTTTGAATGCAATTCAAATTTCTTTTCATGTATAAATTTTGAAAATATTTAAATATTATTTATTATATGAATGAAATAATTTTAACTAAAATCTAAAGTTGCATAATATTAACGGTAAAAAGAAAGAAAAATGTAAAATATTACTTTAAAAAAATTGGAGTAAATTTTGCAAGATCTGTTATTCTATTCTCTGACGTTTTTTTCTTTGTTTGGTAGTCTGTGTCTTTTTAAAGATCAATCGATATTAATTCAGAAATTTATTTCCATTTGTCCTTAACAATAAACCAAACAAATTATTTACTAGGTTCCAATTTATGTTTGGACCCAAAAGCTGTCGCCTCAGAGAGGAATGGACCCGCAGTTCCTAAATGTTGCCGCCTGTCTTCCTCACATCCTATGCTTTAATTACTTACATAGTTTTAGTTAATCTCTTCATGTCTCCACGATCCTATCTTTAATATTCTCATTAAAGGATCCACTTGAAGAAGTTAAGCCCTTCATATACATCATCCATTATAGAATATATTACGATTTAAAAACCAAAACAGACGGATTAAATCATCTGTTAAATTCTTAAAAAAAATAAAGATTCGAGGGAGAAGAATTTGCTGTGATGTTTAAACGATCCGTACAAAAGCATGGACCCGTAAGATACAGTACGTACAAGACAGAAGTCATTCGTGTATTGGTTAGTGCAAGTTCGGGATATAGTCAAATCAGTGACCAAACACTTTGCTTAATAGCTTTGGGAATATGTAGTAACGGAACAGTTGTTGTCTTTACGAACTAACTAGGAAGGGAATATGTATCTGGGATTTAATGGAAACAAATAGTCCAGAGGTCAGTTCTGTTTTGTCTCTTAGATTGTACATTTACGACTTTGTCCCTCTTCCATCAAACAATCCAAAAAAAAATTCTACAAATTCTTCTCCTTTAGCAAAGATGGTAGCGTATGATTAATATAAATTTAAATTTAAACTAAATTTTAGGGAAACTGATCTATAATCCTAGAATAACGTTTGCATTTGAAGAAAATAAATCATAAAATACTATATTCAAAATAATATATTGATTAAAAACGTGTTTTTAGGGCAGCCAAGGAGAGAAGCATATGCGCTGACTGAATCATATGCGTTATGCAGATTTATGTTTGCCCATTTTTCTCTTATGCTTATGGAAAAATTGATTGTGCATGAAAGTTAAGCTACGTCTCGCCTCTATTTCCCATTCATTTAAATTCTCAAAACTTTAAAAGCTTCTTCTACACTTTTTTAACTGGAGTAGTGGAGTGATTCCGTTTTTCTAGCTTATTTTAGAAATTCAAGCCAACACTTATTGTGGAAAATGAATACATTGATTGACCATAAAACAAAAGAAATACTTTGACTTTATAGTATGATCAAACAAAGTATTACCGATAATTATCCTACAGCGAAAATTTAATGGGACTTTACATAATATATAAAAGGTTAGGATCAATCCACTTATCGCTAATTAATTTTAAGTTGAAAATTCATGATAAAGATGAATCTAACATAAGGTATTCAAAACGGGAGTAAGAGTTTATATTGAAGTGTATTATGGACAAACAAAATAAAGCTTGTCACAGTGATCAATCCACAACATTTGAGACAAGTAAAAAATCTTGCGTCTACACCATACAAAATGTAGGAGATGGAGTGGAATCAAACAAAAATTAGGTAAATGACATCTCATATTTACATTAAAAGAATCAACCAGACCCAAACCTAACATACAAACATGTTTTTATTGGATCCAAATTCAAATCTTGGAACGTAACATAATATGAAGCCACACAAAGCCAAATACATCCTAGTATGTATAAGTTGGGACTTGGGTCCCTTCCAGTCTTTAGATCGTCTTTAATGATAGTTAGGTATAGTCAGTATATTGTAATACTAAATCACTGATTTCGAATGAGAAGAACAATAAACTGATCATAATATGTATCCTTATGGTTAGTGATAATCTTTTTATTATGTCATTTTCTGAATTCAATTCGTATAACAAATATGTTGTTGGTAAAGGAAAAAATCACGAATGAAAATATTGATTTGTTCGCTCCTTAAAACCTCACAACATTTATATAAAAAGTATTTTCTACACATGATTTATTTGCATCCATCCATTTTGAAAACTTATATAACAAAAAGTATTTTGTATTAAGATTAAAAAATAACATACGTAAAGAACATTCTTCTTCACTTATATTATTTTGTTTATATTCATGATTTTTCTTTTTTTTTGTTTGTGTAATGGTCACATGTTAAAGCCCAGCTAAAACTAATTTAAATTACAGGAACTAATACATATTATTGTTAGGAATGAATCAACCTATACTCTTCAAATTTGACCTATATGAATCAATTGTTACCCAATGAGTGAAAACATTACTCCTACATTTTAAATCAGCGGGGAAGGAAGCTACTGCTGCTGCATCGTGAGGCACGTGCCAGCGTCCTACACGTGTCACAGCCGTGTACGTCACATGGCGTTGAAAGTGTACTCAAAGTAAAACACAGTCTAACATAACAATTAACCACTGTTAAATAGGAGCTTTTTACTAGTTACAGCTATTTTTTTTTCTAACCTTGCACACGCATAAATACTCCATTCATCAACTCTCTCTCGCCTCTCTCTAAACCTGAACACTTCTTCTTCTTCCATTATTCTCTCTCAACTTCAAGAACTATTTTTTTTCTTTAGCACAAAAAAACTCCTATTTTCCACACATTTCTCTAATTTTTTACTTTAATTTCCGACGATGTTACTAGAATCAGACGGCGACATGAGCTTAGAAACAACAAACTCGCCGATTAGCAGCGGAACAGAGAGTTGCAGCAGCTTCAGCCGGTTATCTTTCGACGCGCCGCCGTCAACCACCGTTACGATCCCCGAGGAAGAGACCTCCCTCTCACTCAAACCTCACCGATCCTCCGACTTCGCTTACGCGGAGATCCGACGGCGGCGGGAACACGGCCTAACGTTCCGAGACTTTCGCCTCATGCGTCGCATCGGCGCCGGAGATATCGGAACCGTCTACCTATGCCGTCTCGCCGGAGGCTTAGATGAGAGCCGGAGATCGTACTTCGCGATGAAAGTTGTGGATAAAGAAGCTCTCTGGATGAAGAAGAAGATGCACAGAGCTGAGATGGAGAAAACTATTTTAAAGATGCTCGACCATCCTTTTTTGCCGACTCTTTACGCCGAGTTTGAAGCTTCACATTTCTCTTGCATCGTCATGGAGTATTGCTCCGGTGGAGACTTGCATTCTCTCCGTCACAAACAGCCCCACCGCAGATTCTCCCTCTCCTCCGCCAGGTAAAAAATAAATAAAAAATAAATTAAATTCAGACCATGTGTACGAACGTTCTTACATCTTTTGTTATGTTCTTCTGTAATAAACAGAAGTGTTCTTATCATGTCGGCTTTTTCCAGTTCTTTGAATATGTCATGAAGAGTCCTTTTCATCCAATCAGATTTAACAATTACATGTTTCTATAATTAATTCGTTTTATTTTTATAATGGTTACAGATTTTACGCAGCTGAAGTTCTAGTAGCGTTAGAATATCTACACATGTTGGGTATCATCTACAGAGATCTCAAGCCTGAAAATATCTTAGTTAGATCGGACGGTCACATCATGCTCTCTGACTTTGACCTCTCCTTACGCTCCGACTCAATCGCCGCCGTTGAATCCTCCTCATCCACGCCGGAGAATCAACCTCACTCTTCTTCCCCGCGTCGCCTCACTCGTCTCGCTAGGATTTTCCACCGCGTCTTGCGGTCCAAAAAGGTCCAGACGCTAGAACCGAACCGTCTCTTCGTGGCTGAACCGGTCACCGCCCGGTCCGGTTCCTTTGTTGGTACGCATGAGTACGTGGCGCCAGAAGTCGCCTCGGGTGGGTCCCACGGAAACGCCGTTGACTGGTGGGCCTTCGGAGTGTTCCTCTACGAGATCATATACGGCCGGACTCCGTTCTCCGCGCCGACTAATGACGTCATCCTCCGTAACATCGTGAAAAGATCTTTGAGTTTTCCGACGGATTCTCCGGCGACGGTGTTTGAGCTTCACGCGCGGAGTTTGATATCCGGGTTGCTTAACAAGGATCCGAGTAAACGGCTCGGGTCACGGCGAGGTGCAGCGGAGGTGAAAGTGCATCCGTTTTTCAAAGGTCTAAACTTTGCGCTTATCCGTACAATGACTCCGCCTGAGATTCCCTCCGACGTCAGGAGACCGAAGAAGTCGGCGACGTTTGGTGGTAGAAGTAGCAAACCAGCGGCGTTCGATTTCTTTTGAAAACCAACGGTGGCACACACACGTGTTTCGTCGGCTCAAGTCGGTGCCAGATTTTTAGCGACTGTCTTGTGACGATAGCTGTTTTAGCTGTACATATTCCCTTATGATCTCCTCAATTTGTTTTAAAAATCGTTTATCTGACTTTTAACTTTTAATATTTAAATCAGATGAGTTCTTACACCATTTATTCAACAAATTTGATAAATCTAAATCTTAGGGAGCTGGGAACATCTTAGCATGATGTATTGATGTCTAATTAACGACAATTTATCGGTATGGCATTATATAATTGACCAGTTTTGTCAACATATCTCACCGGTATGATTAACTTGTCACGCCTAGACTTTATAGTTAGACCATCCCAATGCAAGATTTTAAGTCAACAATTTTCAAAAAATAAATATATATATATATATATATATATATATATATATATATATTAATATTAATTTTTAATTATAATTTTTTTTAATTTTATAAAAAAATTAACTCAAAATATTTTTTGTAGATAATTTATAGGTTAGATTTTTTGTAAAATTAATAATTCTATAATTAAATACTAATATATATATATATATATTAAAAAATTTGGAGTTAGAATTCTCTCCTCTCTATTGTAGGAGCTCTTAGAGGATCTCCAATGTATTACTTCATTTTTTACTCTAAAATAGTGTAACAACAAAATAGAGTTAAGTTTTACTCCAATGTATTACTCCAAAAATATATATTCTTAAATAATTCTATATTTATGTAATTAATAATTATTAATAATACTTCTTACTTATAAAAATTTATTACAAAAATTCCTTAAAATAATTTATTTAAATTAAGCATTTATTATTAAAAACTACAAGAAATGATTAAAAACAATACAAATGTTGGTTCAATAACTATTATTAGAATATTTTCCCCACAAATGCTTAACTAATGTATTTCGTAATGAAAAATGAGCTTTTTTATCTTTAATATTCCTAAATCTAGCAAAAAAAAATGCATCATATGGAGATTCAGAAACAAAATTATGCACTAAAAGAAGAAACAAAGTTTGTTATGTGATTTGAATTCCATACAAGATCCCAATGTCCGTACATATATTCAAGCTCAACAAGTACCAATATTATCAAAAGGAAATGCGGAATCACAAGATCAACAAGGTCCTTCTAAATCTTTTCCGTTTGGGCAATACTTCATTGATCTTATCAGATTCAGAAGCGATTTACCGGATTATTAAATCTATATTTATGTTATTTTTATTTTATATTATTTATGTTTGTTATTTTAAAATTACTTTATGATTTTGATGTAAAATATTAAATAATCATTTTTGTAATGTCCTATTATTTTTCATGTTATTGTATTATTTTAAAATATTATTTAAATAAGAAATAAAAATATAAAAAAATTAAAGGACTATTTCATAAAATAAATAAAAAAAGTTCAACTCCAAAATAGAGTAATGAGTAAGATTACTCCATAAATGGAGTAAGCCTAGCCATTACTCCATTTTGGAGTTGAAAATAGAGTGGGGTTGGAATAGATTTTACTCCAAAATGGTGTTTGGAGAAGAAAATATAGTAGGGTTGAAGATGCCGTTAGACGGGTAAAGGAAACTAGTATGAAGATTCTTCTTTTGACAATTTTTACACACTGAAGTCATGTTTGTTCTTTTGTTTAACCATGAGGATCTTTTGAATGTCAAAAAAGGAAGGAAAAATATGAGTGGTAAAATGCTTTACGAGACCAGACCATTTTCAAACTAAGAGAACACATACTCTATAGGAAAGTGTGAGTCTCTTTTGATTTTAAAGTATGAAATGAGATCCTTCTACTAAGGTGGTTCAATTTTGTTCAATGCCATAAATTGATTTCACCACGTAGATTCACTTGACTGCGAATATCAAAGATTCTAAATGTTATTAGTTTCTAATTTTTATATATAAACCCAGTAAATAGAGGCGAATAACTCAGCTAATTTTTTTTGGGCATGTTTGAAGCATGTTCTCACCTTCATCCATCGCATACTGTGGCAATCTAGAAACTAACTAAAACCCTGTGACCTTTGGATTGCGTAACGAGGAATGGTCCGATATTCATTAGGTTTAATATAAGTGTATAAAAGCAATGCGTAATTAAAAGAATAATAATAGTAAAGAGTTAGATAGATGAGATGTTTTGTCTATCTTGTGTAAGTAACAAAAACAACATAGGTACTTTGTCTAGTTATGTATTATTCACTACGTCGAGAATTAATGAAGTTAGTACGTTGTTCAACCAACCAACCAACATTGCTTGATTCATCTACCTCTTTTGTTAAATGTATATATGTATGAAATGTATTCACATTAATCTAGATAAAATATTATCTTTACACTGTGTTTCTTTAAAATCATGATTATTTACATAGTATATTATTATATTTGTAATGCTAAGTGCAAACAAATAAGTGTTAATTATGATATTTTGGAGTGATGAGATTGCTCTTTATATAATGTTCTAAATATATATATAGTTGTATACTATCAGAAGTCTGTCTATAATATAGTGATTTTTCTCTTAATTTACCAAACAAGAAAACAACGTAAGAGTATGAGGAGAAAAAAGAGAGTTTAGTAGAAGGCATTGAAATTAAATGGAATGATTATTTCATAATAAGAAACATGATAATCACATCAATGTGAAAATGGTGACTAATTGTTACTTAAAAGGAGTGAAACAGAAAACAATAAAGCTAAAATGTCAAATGATTAGACAATTCAACACAAGTTGTTTGGACAATGCATAGATGTTTTGTCTCTCCTAAAATGTGTAAACATGGACCACACCCAAGATTAGCATCACGGTATGCCGTTGTTAATTATAATCAATTATCGGCACCACAAGCTTCAAAATAACTAGACAGCAATTTGGAAAAATAAAATAAGTGCTATTAAGTCAAAAGTCAAAGTCTTCTTTTGGGGAGAGGTGTTTCTTTCGCAGAAACCTAGGTTACGTAACTTCTCATTACTCCCTTCTCACCTGCCTACGTGGAACCAAGAAACTTCCCATTTAATTAAGAAAACTGGATAACTGAACTTCTTTTAACGAAAGCAATTACATCTATTTTATAATTTATAATTTTATTAATATATGATGATCAAGTAACTTATGGGATAACTGTTGATGTGTGATACTGTCTGTATATACTGGCAAATTGTATCAAACTTCTCTCTGAATTTCTGTTACCAATGTTTTGCTTTATCAACGGTTTTGGCCCGATTAGTGATAACTTGTATGTTTATTTGTTAATATCGTTACTACACAAACCCAATGGAACAAAGTAGGTGATTGGATGTTTATATTTACAATAAATAACTGTATCTTGAATCATCAGACTTAAAGGTCGCGAACAGAAGTGTTTCATGACATTAAGATAGGAATGCATTGAGTATACAATAACTGTAATTAAATAATTGAGATCACATAGAATAACATGCTTTGTTTATAAATTAATGTATAAATGAAAGAAGTGTGACAACACATGGGATGTACCCAGCAGCACAAGGGACAGCTTCACCAGTCTGATTTATGCCACTGTCCCTCTTGTCCTCTCTCTCTCTGCCCCACCACTCCTTTGGTAATATTACAATTTAGTTTTGAGTTAGTGTTTCATTTAACCACAGTGCAGTAACATGGTAGAATCGACAAACAGAGTAAATTTTTCGTTTGTTAACTAGAAGGAGTTTGAGTTTTAGTATCCAATCTATCTCTAGTGGAACCACTCTTTAGTATCTATGCATTCTTTCCACCGTGGCTTATGAGTACGATATGACCAGCCCTTGCGCTTAACCACTAGCGTACGGTGGTGACAACCAAATGTTCAATACATGCAGAACGAATGCAACGATCTTGATCACCATTACCATGAGAAAATCATGATACATATAGAATATAGTATGGTACACATCCATTTAAAGGCTGAGAAGCTTCCAACTACTAAAATTTATTATTCATTTGTTTGTATGCGTGCATGCATCTCTGCTGAATTGCTATGACATGTCCACATCTGCTCTATACTCGTCGAGCGTTAATGCGTTATTCTCCTCTCAGTTATACAGTATACAGAAACACATGTAAGTATGTGACATTCACATAACTTACACATCATTATACATAAACTTCATTTGTTTAGCAAATTAGGACTAGGCGCCGCGTGGCGGTTGAAGCATGTCGGCACTTGTGAGATTCTGTTCTAGTTACTTGTGGAAGTGAACTATGTCGGAGAAAAAGGTTGACGAGATTTCCAGTTTGGCTTTCATTTATTAACGGTCACAAAAGCATCAAACAAACAGTTTTTTCTCAGTGCTTTTTGAGAGAAACGACTCCGCATAGACAGTCTTGTTGCACGAATAGTTTCAAACGTGACGTTAGACGCGTGCGGGTCACTGAAACTTGTGCCAAGTCAGACCTTTATGGCTAGGGTCTTACGTGGTCTATCTCTGCACCAATTCAGAAGCAAAAACAAAAACTACTTGGTCCATAGAAAAAGTAAATAAATAGTCATCGTCATTTTTGCGTGTTTAAATAATTAAATTAAGGACTACTATAAAGATACTGTATTAGGTTAGAAAATAGGCCTGCGATAGATACGGTAATGTCAATGATGTGTCTGGTCAGACTCATTTAATATTTGTTCAGACCACATTGGCACATTATCCTATTGGCACCACTTTGGGCTTGGGTGCAAATCCAATTCTTCTTTCTTGTTTTCTTACTTAGCACTGGCACAATGCAAATCACATAGGAGAACCGTATTAAATCATGATCACGGCCAGTAAAGTTAAAGATGAAGTAGTAAAAATTTTGATGATTTTTTAATAAATTTGGGGTTTTGTATTTATTTAACTTTTTTAAAAAATTAAAAATCATAAACGAATGTTTCACTTAATTATGTCGAGAACTCGTTGTTATTTATGATATAATTCTAAATATTTAATTATCAAAGAAGTCACAGCTTCTAAAGTTCTAACCTCATCCTTTTGTCTTCTTTATTTGTTTTTTTTTTTTCTGATTTCGAGGTTTTAGCTGACTGATGTATTCGTATAAACATTTCATTAATAATGAATTCTTTTACTGGTCCATTGTAGAGGCCACTTAATTCTTCTATTATGAGTAAAGACAAACCTATCGTCATAACTCAAAACAAACATTTATCTGCATTCGAATTTAAATAAGTAATCTTGTTTTTGATTCATGGTTTTGGTTGTTAAAAAAAAAGTATCATGGTTACTAGAGCATCCAAGACTCAAGCCTATTAATGTTCCAAATGTCAAAAGAAAGCTCAAAATGTTTAGGGTTTCCATGCAAGTAGATTTGTACATTTGTAGAACAAGATAGATTTGTGTGTAAAGAACTTTATTGAAACATAAAATAGATAGCTCATAGAGCTTTATTGATAAGCAAAATAAATAAAGAGAGGATAAACTTAAGATTGTCACCGAGAAGAGTAAAGATCGACAGTTTTCATAAATGATAATAGAGGAGAGTTGGTTTGAGGCAACTCCCAAAGATACTTTCTTGTTCTCATAAGAGCTATACTTATACAAATTTACTTGCATGGAAACCCTCAACATTTTGGGCTTTTCTCACACTTGGAACACTAATGAGCTTTAGTCTTGGATGCTGATTTTGGGTTTAAAATAGTTTACTGGATTATAGATTTTTAAATGATAAAACTTTTGTTAGGATATATCTGAAGATCTAAGAACAAAATAATAAATAATATTGACAAGTACAGTTAAATCATAAATGTCAATTCGAACTTCTTTAAGTTTATAAGAATTTGTTAAAAATATAAGATGTATTTGAAAATGTATAATGAATTCTAGTTGTGATAACTTTTCTCTAAAAACGACTATTTAAAAAAAAAATCCATAACCATAGAAGACATCATGTTTTGTTCTTGAGAGTGTTTGCTACACAATCAAGAAAGTTTCTCCAACAGGCTTTGAGCATTCAATCTCATAAGATCCATTGTTCGTGAACCTTAGTTAGACAAGTCTTATCTGTTTTTTTCTCTTCACAAATTCGCCTTCTTACACCGGCACGTGGAGCGATTAGCGGATAAACTCATCATGGATAAACTTACAGTGTCAACATTTATTGGATCTTTTTCAAGCTGATCAATAACTTTGCAGGAAACTCAACATGGCGGATATCTATCGAAAGACTGCCTGAGAGTGTACATTTAATTAAACAAGTCGGCAACAAATTCCTTTTTAACATGTGTTTTCAGCAATATTAGAAATTAAAACTAAATTAATGAACGATTTTTCTCACCATGATCTCATTAATTACCAACTCTAACGACAAACGCATATAAAAGCAAAGTAAAAATAATAAAAAGGTTGACTAGACATGCCGTACTAGGACAAAATAAACTTAGACAAAACTTTGTCGTTTGATATCTCTATTGAACCGTTGGATGAAATCTTCGACTCGTCTGTTCAACTCCTCGTTCGACATCTTCGCGTATTCTTCAGATTCTTCTCTTACATTCTCCCACTTCTCCTCATCAGCCTTCTTCTTTCCCTTGTGAACAACCATCCATTTCGAGCTATCTTTTGATTTGCTTCCATGGTTAATTTTAGGTCTATGTTTAATTTCTGAGTGTGCTTTATTGCTTCTTCCGTACGGTTTAGGGTTTACCAGCTTTCTTGCGCCGCAAGTTTCTCTCTTACTGATGTTGTGCTCGGTCGTTGGCTCATGTTTTTGGATAAGTTTGTTTCTTGGTTGGTTCTCGCTTACGACTTGTAATGTTTTCTCATGAACTTCTTCTTCCTTAGGAAGCATATACCGTGTCGCTCTGACTGTTTCTTGTTCCTCACGTTTCATGATTTCTTCCGCGAAACCCATCATCGCATAGTCTGAGTTTTCTGGTCTAGTGTTTTCTATTGCGTCGCTTCTCATCGTGGCCGTGTATTCTACGTATAAGTCGTGGTTCTCTCTCTCAGCGAATGCACCGTAATCTGCCGATATGATGAGGACAAGTGCGTTTGATACCAAGAACAAGATCTTTGTGTTGTTAAAGATCAACGAAGGAGACACGTCAAGAACGTAGAAGATCAAAATGTACGTGAAGATCGATAAGAGGATAGGGAGAAACGAAGAATACGTTTTGTTGTATTGTTTCTTAACCTTATTAGGCTCGAAACTAGGGTTTTCAACAGTGTACGAGGGCATTTCTGTCATTTAGAGTGAGACTTTGTGATGAGTTGGAAGGGTGTAGAGTGTAGTTTGTTTGATCTTCAAAGTTCGTGGTCGTAGCTCTTTATATATTGTGTATTGTGATAATGAATCTGAATTATTGAGCTCAACATGATTTTTCTATTCTATCCTTGACAACTACTTAATATTGCTTGTAGATCCTGCCACGATTCGCGACTTTGTCGTGTTATATGGTGATTCAACTTTGAGTTACGTGGAAATAATGCCCAATCATCTTCTGCATGTATTATTCAATAGTTAATCATTTGTTTACTTGAAAGTTTTACAAAACAACAAAAACAATTTATATGTGTACTAAGAGATAGGTACAAAATTTAGAATCTTGTCGGTATTGGGTGATGATATAAGCAAATGGGGAAAACATTTTAGGTCAAATGTATAGGCTTGGTGCCACACGTCTTCATGTACCAACAACACAAAATCTGTAATTTTTTTCCTTATATATATTTATACATTACATTAGGTACCTTTGAGATGTAGTATAATATAAATATAAATAAAAATGTTCCACGTTTTGACAGCACAACGAAGTAACATAAAACAACGTATATATACGATAGATCTGCATACACGTATCTACATAGAAAGTGATTTTTTGGTTGCTTCACCTAATGAAACAAAAAAATTACAAATATACAATAACAAAGATTTAACCAAACGAGTTATCTGAGTTTAATCATTTTCTTAAACAATTTGGAGTTACAGTCATTTTCCACGCATGAATTATTGTCGATAGATCACTCTGTTTTTAGTCAACAGATTAATTATATACACACTGAAACGGAAAATTTAGACAGCTGTGTGATATTCAAAAACATGTAATCCCATCGACTATGTATATCATATTGCTGGTTAAGCTACAACGTGGCGACGGCGACGTTCATGTGAGCACTCACGTTGGCGGCTGATATTGATTTCATGGTAACAAGTGTTAGATCTTCTGACTTATTCTAACTTGTGGCGATTATTCTTGCACGTTTATTATGATTTCTCCATTTTAAGCATCATGTTGTCTCACCAATTGTGTAAATTGAATATTAGAAACTCAATAGACCTTTTCATATTACCCCCAAAATATCCAAAAAAACAGCTCACTCTTTGAAATGGGTCTTTTGCACCGGGCCACCGGCAATTAATATTTGTAACCTTTTTTGCTATAATTTGGACTTTGTAGTTATCCTAATAGACTTCGTTGGGCCTATTGGTCTTTCCTATGTAATTGTGGATGTTAATTCTAGAAATGACTTAAGTTTAGGTGTATCAATAAAATACTACATTTATTTAATCAAACACAAGTTTTGGAAAATATATAAATACAAATTATTAAAGTTACACTTTATTTATTAGCACAATCAAAAAAACAAAACCCTGAAAGAGGTATCTTCTTAATCTAATTCTGCTTTCTAGTTTTTTTTTTCTGTTTCAAGTTTAGTTTGTAGATTTTTTCAACGGTCAATCGTTATATTAAATAAGTCATGAACGTTCAGTACATATAAACTATTTCGATCTACTAATTATATGTTTCATGTTTCCTAGGTTTATGTGGTTTAAATTTGACATAATAATTCTCTACATAGTACACAAAGTTACGGCAAAACTAAAACTTCGAAACTCTTAAACTAACAAGTGTATTTATAATCTGTCAAAAACACAGGGAAAGCAGTCCATATAAACAGAAAAAAAAAGTTGGCTAACTCAATGTCTAAAATGAAAAAAAAAAACTGAAACCAGATAAAAGATTTATCGGTGGTAAGGACAAGAAGCCTGAATCCGAACATTACGTTTCTGAAGAAAACTGCGAAGAGATCTCTTCATGGAGGCCTTTTGATGATGAAACTGGGTCAAGTTGTTTGGGATTGTTGAAGGATCCGAGCCATCTGAGCTTTTTAATGATAATGATCTCTCTTCCATATCTTTACTCGCTAGTGATAGTATAGCTTTTACCTGTATAGATTAAAAACATGTTAATAAATTTGTATTATAATCAGATACTATGAATGGATATAAATGTATGTATTGGTATACAATACCTGTAGATGGGTAAGATCTGAAGAAACAAACATGTGCCCGTTGTAGAAAATGGTTAGTATCTGAGATTCTTTCTTTGGTTGTGGAGTTTCCGAGCTACTTGAATCATAAGGAGGAGGAGAAAGAAGGCGAAGTTCCAAGTCGCAAGTACTTTGCATCTCCATCTGTTAATTTGTGACTAAAGGCTTGTGAAGTTTTTGAATGATGATGATGATGATGTTTGAGCTAGTCGACTGATTTATATGTATGAATCATGAGTGCGTGTATCACGTGTTGTGTATGTGTTGCGGCCGAAGAGAGAAAAGGATCATGAAAATCCGACACAAAGATTGGAAACATAACGGCGAGATTTGGACAGAAGACAGCTTCACATCTCCTCTTTCGAATTTATACGCACGTGTAAAATGTTTTCTATGTGTTTTATTTTATTATTTAGAGAGAATATTCTCCTTTTCTTTTTGTTAAAGCTAATTACGGCAAATCTTCTTGTAATCTTTTTTTTGCTGAGATCCTATTAATTTTCAAATTTTTCTACGTTTAATTTTCTTTATATAATTAAATTATCATAAAATTCTAGTAAGGGTTGGTTAGAGAACAATAAAAGATCACATTATTGGATTCCTTCCTTCAACAAGGGTTCTAACACTTTTTGGATCGTTTGCATTCATTTCCTGTTACTATTTTTAGTCACCGGTTTCATGTTATATTTATACACATGCTTATGATAATAATTATATACAATGTATTTGTAATTAATTGTATTTCAATACTAAATATTTTTTTTACAAATGTCACGATTTCATCAGGATGGAGTGGGTTTCCATCTAACTCTTTCATACTTTTTATTTTTCATATTAAGTGTAACTTTAGCTTTGTGCACATGGATTAAGAAAATAATTAGTTTTACATATTTTCTACTCCCTCCATTTCAGAATATTATATGCTTTTGAGTTTTCACACATATTAAGAAAACACGGAAATTTTAGATTATAAATGTATTATTTTTTGTAATTAGCTATTTCCAATAACTTTTAACCAATCAAAATTCAGTAAACTAAGTTAATGTTTTTGAAAGCTACAATTTATCATTATTATTTGCATTGAAAATGTAAAATATAGATATTTTAGAAACAAATATTTTTTTATAAAACATGGATTATTATGAAACAGAGAGAGTATATAAAAACATAAGTACCTATACACCTACTATATTTCAGATAATAAAAAAATTGCAAAAAAAATTAATAAATTTTGCAACGAAAATCTAAAACGATATTTATTTTGTAACAATTTTTTTTTTCACAATAACTCTTAATATTGGTGTGAAATGAATATTAAATGTTTATGCGTGTTCCATTAAAGATCAACTGATACTCCTGATGTGTATTCATGAAGTCTTGGATCATGCTACTCATTTCTCCATAACTATCCATCATATATCTAGTTTAGTAAGTCGACTGTAACAGTGGTAAACTAATTCAAGTATTTGAAGAGATTTTCCTTGTATTGATCATTTAACCTTGCATCTACGAATATGATCGTAGCGATATATGCAAACGAAGATATGTAAACATACGCCAATATAAAATAACTAAATCACACGTGATTAATTTTAATTGTTTGCCTGTTTGGTCACTATCCATTATGCACTATGGCTTCATTTAACTAAAAATAATTATCATCACGTGCTCATTTTTTTTATTTACCGATGAAGAAAGTATAAACAACATGGAAAACGCCAATTTGCGGTGATTGGTTTCAATTTATCATAATTATGATCTCAAACTATTGAACCGAAATGACTGATGAGCTAAAGTAGTTGAAAATACATTTGCTTTAATAATGGTCAGATCCTGTGAACTTATCACGATCCTGACGTATTCACCGATGAGGTACTGATGAATCACAAGTAGAAAACACACAAAAAAACTTGTCCTAATGAATTAAATAGAGATTGAGAATTTATTAAGAATTTTGTACATGAATACAATTTGGTATAACTAAGTAATTTGATTAAGAATTTATTAGTATTTTTACATGAATACAATTTGGGGTTTAATTCTTAAAAATAGTTTATTAATAATAATATGAATAAATATTAAAAATTTACAGAATTTTTTTAATATAGTATAAGTAGAATTGTAAAACATGAAATGTCATAAACTGGATCAAAATGATAAATATAAAAACGAAAATTATGATGAAATAATAATTATTAGTTATATAGTTGTTGATATAATATTTTTAAATAAATAATAAATTAGTGTTAAAAATAAAAACAGGAGATCATCGCAATAACGAATACAAAACATTATTTTATTATAATCAAATCATTTGCTCCATTTCATTAGCTTATTCATTCATACTTGTTGCCGACGAAAAAGAATATACTCAAAAGAAAGGGGTATAATTGTCATTTTCGTCATCTACTTCTTCCCTGAAGAGAAGAAGGGAGAGTCAATCAAATGATACAGTCCCAAGTTTTGTGATCCTGAGGCATCGGAGAGAGAGAGAGATCTAATGGCGGCGATAACAACGGCGGTGATAGCAATAGCAGGAGTGATACTGGGATGGATAACGATAGAGATGGCTTGTAAGCCTTGTCTTGAGAAAGGCCGTGAAGCTATCGACAGATCTCTCAACCCCGATTACGATCCCGACGATGACGTCGATGATTCCTCCGCCTCTCGCGCTCCTCTCCTCACCAATCGTCCTCCGGATATCCCCGATCCCTCCGCCGCTGATCCCTCCACCGCCATCAAGTCTGTCTGATCGGTTCGGTCCTTGATTTTTATCTGAGTTTCTCTTATCCCTTTGTGTAAACCAAATCTCTCTCGTCTCCAATAAACTATCATCTCGCGTTAGTGCTTGTTCTAAGAATGTGTTGATTTGTGATGTTTCCATTAAAAATGCTTGTGTGTGTGTGTTTTTTTTTTCTCTTACAAAAACATACATTGAAACAAAAGTCTTTAAGCATTGATTAGACAGACAAAGATCTTGATGAACCCTTTTAAGATCTAAAGGGTTGTCCTTCTTCCTCCTTAGTTACATGATCAAACCTTGAACATTTTTCAGGAGATCCTATCAAATTGGTTGACAGTGGACGTGCAGTTAGAAGCAACTGGACACTGCAATTACCAATCAGGATTCTTAGTTTAAAAGGCTCAATAGCCTTGGGCTTTAAACATAATGGGCCTTTGATAAGTGTGCACTTCCTCTTGCCCATATATTTATTCAAGTTTCACTTTTTCCAATCTCCAAAATTCAAATTCTCCTTTTCTTCAAGTTTCTCTCTCTCTCTAGCAATGGCGCGTAACACAAATGTTTGTGGCTTGATTAAAAGATCGCTGCACAAAACCGCAAGATCACACTTGCTCTATACAGCAACTGAGGTTTGATATTTATTCTCCACGGTATGATTTTTATTGGTGGATGGATAGGCATAGGACCCTCTAGAGCGAACACGTATTACATACAAGATGAAATGCTCGGAGATGAACGAGTTCTTGCAAAAATGTCGACAGGTTTCAGGTCGGAGAACAGATTACAAGTAGAGAACCTGAGACACCAAGTCAAGGAGGTATAAATATATCTTTGAATGTGAATTGCAACCCCGTGTTTAGTTTTGGATTTTATTATTATTATTTGATCTTGGTGGTTTCTCAGCTTAGCTCAACGTTGGATCAGATTCATGAGAAGAACATTTATATGAGGAACACGAGTTAAGGTGCATAAGCAGATATGAACACGTTTGAGTTAACCATGTTGATTCTATGTTATGTAACTTATGATGATCCACCTTACATTTTACTTGTTCTATATTCTGGCTTTGTAAATTAAGGAATGATAAGGTCTGTAATTTGATTTACAAAATTGAGAGTCACTTAAACCTTTGCCAGGAAATCAAACAATCACAACATCAGCACACCACTCAATTTTACCGCTGTTATTACGGATAATGAGAACATAATGCGAAAAACAAAGTAAACAACACAAATATTTAATGTTCTTACATCCACATGCTAAAGATATTTTATTACTAGTGGTCGGTACTCGCTTAGGATATTCCCTTTTTAATCTCTAATTGTACTAGATCTTTTAACCGCGCTACGAGCGGATTATATATTATAATTTTTTTCCAATTATTTTATTTATGTATAATTTAAATGCTTAACAAAATATGTAGTCAAAATAGAAAGATGTAAAATGTTAAATTTAGTATAAGAAAACGATTGACAAAACCTAAAACAAATTATTCTCTATCTAAAACATAAAACTTAAATCGTAAATCATAATTTTAATCTTTATTATATGACAATCAATGTCAACCGTAAAAAGTAATTCATATAAGATATATTTTTTATAGTTGATGCAACTATTGTTAATTTATGTATGTTTAATAGTGACTGAAATGTTTATAAAGAGAATTATGACTTCTTTTAAGAAATTTAACATTGGTATCATGTGTTTTTATTAAAAAAAAGTGGTCAGTGTCTATTTTATTTTATTTTGGTTCATAAATAATCAAGTATACTTTTAAATGAAATAGAAATATAGCAGTACGATGATTATAATTGTAAAGTGAGAGTCTTTATATATATGACACTTATGTATACTTTTATAAGTCTAAACTAAAATCCCACAATAGATGCATTCTAAGATTGAATTATTTTCAATACTTGAGTTCTAGCTACATCGTGAGGATTTTTATTAGTTTAATATTTGTAAAATTATGTACATAGTGTTTGCAAAGAAATGATTACTTTTTAATATGTCGTTTTCGAGTCTAATGATTGGTTGGCTATGTATAATCCAAAAAGCATGAACATTTACTTCTTCTTTTTTCTGTTTTGGTTATTTTTTCTTGTAACTATCCCGTATATGTGAATGGGAGTGGTACATTTTATGCCAACATTCCCTCAGTCTTATCGTATATCTCCATAGGAAGTTCATTTTCCTCATTGGTCAGATATTTCTCCTTTTTAACTATTTGTTTAAATGATCACCAATATAATTATGTTTCTTAAGGATAAAATAAGTTTGAACATGTACGGAGTAGAAAAATTACATATTGTACAATGAGAAAATATCAAATCTACATGTTTAAGACACCGTGTAAAATAACTTACAATCAGAAAGTTTTTTTTTGTTTGTTTTAATACAATCAGAAAGTTTTAATGTAGAAGTTGGTTGTTTACCTAAACTCGGCCCTGCTTGGATTTGATATTTTTTTTATGTTAAAAATAAAATGTATGTTTTTAAACATTTACCCATTTAACGTATAATTTAGATTCAGATATTAGGAATAAAAAAAGAACCACACATACCTAACTTGAATATATATATATATATATATATATATATGCTAAATAATTATATGAAAATATTTACATACATATTGATTTTCTTTGTGATCCTAAAGATTGTCTTGGTTTCCTTAGTTGTGTATTTGTGTCTAGTGTTTATGTATTAGATATTCTTATGAATTTTAGTTCTAGTAGATTAATTTTCTTATAATTTTATTCAATTTTTTATTTTACATTTTGATTTGAATATATATATATATATATATATATATATATATATATATATAACCAATTATAAAAATATAAATTAGTAAGCAAATTAAAAATATTTTTTATTTATTGATTGTTTTGTCCAACACAATTTGTTGTTTCATAATTATTTTTAATTATATATGTATAATTACAAGAAAGATAAATTTAATCTTAATTCAAAATAACTGTTAAATTTCATACTAAGTACTAATACTTTGTGATGATTTTAGAGTAAGTGAGTTTCTTTTGTTTGTCCTCTGTTAATACAAACCTCTACTTAGATTTCCACCGCTAACTTATGTTCATGAGTTACTTAATATTACCAGAATTCTTTGAAGAATACATGCATAGTTGTCAATCGTAATCTAGAGTTACTTTATGCTACTAGTCGGTTAAATTAATTTTCTTATCCTTTTATTAGTTTATTTCATATCAGATATTTTAATTTTCTATTTAAGAAATTATCCAATAATAAAATAATTCTCCATCTTTTATATCAATCAAAGTCTCTTGCTTTCTGTTCTCCACGATGACACCCTTCTTAACCACTATAATGTCAATGAAGAACAATCATGATGAGATTTTAGGTCGGCGATTGTAGTTCCAAGAAAGCTTCAAAGAAAATGATTTTAGTTATAAGAGTAGAAACAGAGGGAGGTGAAAGGATGAATCGCTCATGAAGATAGGTGTAAATAACTGAATTGAATGAATGATAGTGAAACTCCACAGAAACGGAATTGCAGAAACCAATAACGAATGTGGTGAAAAGGAAGAGACAAAGACGATTAATACGCATAGTTTTAGGAGAAAAAAACTGGGCTACTAATAATGAGCTTTCGCTTACTAAAGTTACAGCCGACAATATTTATTCTCAATCAAATAAAGATAGTATGACGTGGCAATAAAAAATTTTTCTATTGGACGATTTTTTTAAATGATGTGGCATGTCTCTACATTGAAGATATCCAACTTTTAGTATTGTAAGATTACAGTTTGTACTTAATTTATTATTTTTAATGTCAAAATTTCCAAAACATTTTTTTTTTAAATTAGAAATTCCTACAAAATAAAGTAAATTAACAAAACATAATCATAAAAAATAATTATATTGATATATATTTATATATACTATTTCGAAAAACAAGCATTAATTTAATCTTTTTTAAAAGATCAATATG
>CAJHQQ010001761.1:0-83475 GCA_905132885.1 Moricandia moricandioides
TACGCAGATATCCTAATCATATGAAGTTTGTGTTTTAATTACTGTTAGGTTTAGGATTTATCTTTACCTATATATGAAGATGAAAGTTGTAATGGAAGACTCACGAATTGTGTGCGAAAGTGATTGAGTCCTTTGATTAATAATACGAACGAGTATTTGTGAAAGACATCGATCCACTGTTTCTTGGTGTCCTCTGTTTCTATATTTGGTATCAGAGCCTATCAGGAAGAGAAGAAGAGCGTGATACGTAGAGAGAGACATGGCCAACGTAAAAGACGAACCCGAGACTAGCATAAAGGAAACTGGACCCTCATCCATCAAGTTTCCTATGCTCAACGCTTCCAACTACACTGTATGGGCTATGCGAATGACAATTGCTCTAAAGGTTAATGAAGTCTGGGAAACGATTGATCCGGGAAGCAAACATGAAAACAAAAATAACCTTGCGATTGCATTGATCTTTCAGTCGATTCCAGAAGCTCTAACCTTACAAATAGGAAACCTCGACTCAGCCAAGGCAGTGTGGGACGCAATTAAAGCACGGCATGTTGGAGCTGAATGAGTAAGGGAAGCTCGGCTACAGACACTTATGACAGATTTCGACAAAATTAAGATGAAAGAAGAAGATAGTATTGATAGCTTTGTCAGCAAGCTAGCCGAGATCTCGTCAAAAACGGCTTCTCTTGGAGAAATAATTGAAGAATCGAAACTGGTGAAGAAATTCTTGAAAACCTTGCCACGAAAGAAGTTTATTCACATGGTTGCTTCACTTGAACAGATGCTGGATCTTAATACAGTGAACTTTGAGGATATTGTTGGCAGAATGAAAGCATATGAAGAGCGATTAAAGGAAGAAGAAGAAGAGGAGCAAAGCGACGATCGAGAGAAATTGATGTATGCAAACAACGATGGTTACGGATTTGGTAGAGGAAGAGGACGAAGTGGACGAGGAAGCTGGAGAGGTGGAAGAGGCCGAGGCCGTTATGGAGGTTTTTATGCGCAGAAGGAAGCTTATAAACAAGGACAGTACGGAGCTAAAGACAAGAGTCATATTACATGTTTCAACTGTGAGAAACTTGGTCACTACGCTTCGGAGTGTTCGGATGAAAAACTTAAACTGCAAGAAACAGTTGAGATGAAGGATGATACACAAGCAGCCAATGAGTTAATGACGCATGAGGTCGTATACCTCAATGAACAGAAGGTTAAACCAAGTAGCTTCGAGGTCGAGCAAGGAATGGAGAATATGTGGTATCTCGATAACAGAGCCAGCAATCATATGAGCGGAAATCGTTTGTTGTTTCTATAAAGTTGACGATGGTGTAACTGGGATCGTTCGGTTCGGAGATGACTCTCGTATCGAGATCAAAGGAAAAGTCTCTATAAGATTTGTGCTGGAATGAGGTGAAAAAAAGATACTAAACAATGTGTACTACATACCGGGGTTGAGAAGCAACATAATAAGCTTAGGACAGGCCACCGAGGCAGGTTGTGAAGTAAATATGAAGGAAGATGTGCTGAGACTAATGGATAGAACAGGACAACTAATGATCAAGTGCACCAGAGCTAAAAAGTCGATTGTATAAAGTCGCTCTACAGACTGATGTCCTCCATTGTTTGCAAATAGCGTCATCTTCTGATGGTTCCAGGTGGCATGATCGGTTGGGTCATCTCAACAACAAAACGATGAAGATGATGATGAGTAAAAAATCTAGTTGTTGGGATGCCTAACATATCGATAGATAAAGAAACATGCGTGTCATGTCTACGAGGGAATATACCAGGAAGCCATTCCCACAATCCACGGCGTACAAAGCAACACAACCGCTTGAGCTCATCCATGGTGACCTGTGTGGACCTATCACGCCTCCAACACCAGGAGGAAAACGCTATGTTTTCGTATTGATAGACTGATTTTTCGAGATACATGTGGACAATACTACTAAAGGAGAAAAGCGAAGCGTTCGAAAAAATTCAAAGTTTTTAAGAAAATTGCAGAGCAAGAAACAAAAACAAGGGTGAAGACACTTAGAACCGATAGAGGTCGTGAGTTTCTCTCCAGCGATTTCAAGGACTACTGTGATAAGACTGGAATCAATAGACACTTGACAGCTCCCTACTCACCTCAGCAGAACGGAGTCGTGGAACGTCGAAAACCGTACCTTGCTTGAGATGACTAGAAGCTTGCTCAAGCATATGAATGTGCCAAACACGTTGTGGGGAGAAGCAGTGAGACACGCCACCTATTTGATTAACAGAATAGCAACAAGATCTCTGGCCGACCAGACGCCGTACGAAGCTTTGAGGAACAGGCGTCCGAACAATGAACACCTCAAGGTTTTTGGTTGTGTTTGCCACGCAAGAACAGAGTCTGTGGGAAGGAAGAAACTCGATGACCGGTCAAGAACCTTAGTGCATCTAGGAATAGAGCCTGGCACAAAAGCTTATCGGCTTTATGATCCAGACAGCAAAAGAATCGTTGTAAGTCGCGACGTGTGTTTTGAGGAAGACAAACAGTGGAACTGGAACAAAAGTGATACGAAGGATGGTGATGATTCGGGATCGTTTAACGTCGAGATAATATCATTGGAAGGTGATGAAAATCACGAGGAATCTTCCGCTATTAACAGTGATGAAATCAACGCAGAAATCACAAACAAAGAAGATTATGATAAAGAAGAAGCCGAAGAAGAGTCCCAAGTTCCGTTGAGACGAACGTCAAGGGTCAGCTCTAAACCATCTTACTTAGAAGATTATGTTTTGCTCGCGGAGGTAGAAAGCGAGAAACTTCTAATGGTCATAAACAATGAGCCATGGGATTATAATGAGGCCAAGAGACTACGAGTGTGGGTTGAAGCTTGCGAAGAAGAGCTTCGTTCAATCGAAAGGAACAATACTTGGAGCCTCGTTGATTTACCAAAGGGTTTCAAAGCTATTGGTTTAAAGTGGTTCTTCAAGATAAAATGGAATGCGGATGGGAGCATTAGCAAGTTCAAGGCACGCCTAGTAGCTAAAGGCTATGTCCAGAAACATGGAATTGACTACGACGAGGTATTCGCTCCAGTTGCACGTATCGAGACAATCAGACTAGCTATTGCACTTGCAGCATCTAACGGATGGGAATTACATCATATGGACGTTAAGACCGCTTTCTTGCATGGAGACCTGAAAGAAGAAGTTTATGTTAGCCAACCCGAGGGATTCGAGATTAAAGGGAATGAAGAAAAGGTCTATAAGCTAAACAAAGCTCTCTACGGATTAAAACAAGCTCCTCGAGCTTGGAATGTCAAAACTCAACGTATACTGCAGAATCTTGGCTTCACCAGATGTTCGAAAGAGCCATCTCTTTACAAAAAAAACGGAGAAAGAAAATATGCTCATAGTGTGTATATACGTTGATGATCTTCTTATTACAGGCTCGAGCCTACACTCAATCGCACAGTTCAAGAAGGAGATGAGCAATAAATTTGAGATGAGTGATCTAGGGAAGCTAACTTACTACCTAGGCATCGAGGTTGTTCAACTTGATGGGAGTATTGTGCTATCACAGGATAAGTATGCGAGGAAGATCCTTGAGGAGACAGGTATGAGCAAAAGTAATCTTGTTCATATACCCATGGATGTAAACTTGCAGTTGCAAAAGTCTATTCAAGAGAAAAGCATTTACGAGAGGGAGTACAGAAAGAGCATTGGGTGTCTTCTTATCAATTACATACACGACCGGACCTTTCGTTTAGTGTTGGTGTACTTAGTAGATACATGCAAGATCCTATGGAATCTCATGGAGCAGCTCTGAAGCAAGTGTTGAGATACCTACAGAGAACTACATCATTGGGACTACGGTTTGAGAGATCAACGAACCAGGAACTAGTCGGCTTCAGTGATGCTTCACATAGTGTCGATGTTGATGATGGCAAATCTACGACTGGGCATATATTTTATCTTGATCAAAGTCCTATAACTTGGTGCTCTCAAAAACAAGAAATAATGGCACTATCATCGTGTGAAGCTGAGTTTATGGCTGCGACGGGGGCTGCAAAACAAGCAATATGGATCCAGGAACTCTTGAGTGAAGTACTGGGAGAAGCATGCAAGGCAGTGACGGTTAAAGTGGATAGCAAATCCGCAATCGCTCTTACGAAGAATCCGGTGTTCCATGGACGAAGTAAACACATACATCGGAGGTTTCACTTTATACGAGAGTGCGTTGGGAACGAGCAAGTTGATGTGGAGCATGTCCTTGGAAACGAACAGAAGGCTGATATCCTAACTAAAGCTCTTGGACGAGTTCGGTTTGCGGAGATGAGGGTGATGATCGGAGTTCGAAATGTGAAAGAAGAGAATTTCAAGCTTAAGGGGAGAGAATGTTGGATAAGCTTGGAGATAACTTAATACGCAAGATATCCTAATCATATGAAGTTTGTGTTTTAATTACTGTTAGGTTTAGGATTTATCTTTACCTATATATGAAGATGAAAGTTGTAATGGAAGACTCACGAATTGTGTGCGAAAGTGATTGAATCCTTTGATTAATAATACGAACGAGTATTTGTGGAAGACATCGATCCCATGTTCTTGGTGTCCTCTGTTTCTATATTCAACTTGTTTAAACTCAAGAAAGTGGTTGAACAAGACAAATTTGATGTCTGTAAATGAGAATAAGTTAAAAATTTCTCAACAAGGGACCTGACAAAATTTTCTCCAGGCCAGCTTTATGAGGTAAAACTGTATGCTCTCATTGGAAGTGAATTTCATTAACCCATCTGGAATGCTAGTCAATCTCACAGAACTTAAATTACTATGAAGATTGAGCTTCTTTTCCAACGTGAACCTATTCCTATATCTGCTTGTCCCAAAATTTTTGCGGGTCTCTCTATTTAAGCTTAAACAAGTCCAGTATTCTAAAAATCGGCAATCGGTGAGCGAAACGATTTTTTCAAACCGATTTTCTGAAAAAATGGTCTAGGCGTTAAAAAAACGGCCAAACCGTCCACCTAAACAATAATCTTCCATAAAACGTATAGCCACCGCCTATCAATTTTTATAACATTGATAATCAATGAAAGTTCTGACTTCTAAGAGTCGATTTCACCTTTTTTTGTTGTTGATTGTGCTGCCTTTTTTGAGTTTTAACTGGGCTTGACTTGGCCCATCAAATAAAACCACACAGGCTATGAATTCCACCTGCTATTTCCTCTGACCTTCTTTTTAATATTAGGAGAAACTTTGTAAAAGCACAAGTAACTTAAACTCTTTTCTGCAAATGACATCTCCAACCACAAGCAATAATCACCCATGCTTAACCAAATATCAAAATGCAAAACCCTGGAAAAATCTCAAGCAAATCCATGGACAGTTCCTAACAATCGGCCTGTCTCACCACACGTTTCCTCTCAGCAAGCTGCTTCTTTTATCCTCACCGTCTTGCTTACCCTATGCTCTCTCTATCTTCCGCCGCATCTCCAACCCTTCCGTCTTCCTCTACAACACTCTCTCTCTCCTCCATCGTCTCAATCACCAGTCGACTCAAACCCATCTCGTCTTTTTCTCTCTACGCTCAGATTTCGAGACCCAATGAGTTCACGTACCCTTCTCTCCTCAAAGCCTCGGGCTTTCACCCTCGGTGGCATCGCCATGGAAGGCTCTTCATGCCCATGTGTTGAAGTTTCTCGAACCGGTTGATCATGATCGGTTTGTGCAAGCTGCTTTGGTTGGGTTTTACGCCAATTGCGGGAAACTGAGAGCAGCTAGGTCTCTGTTCGATCGAATTACAGAACCTGATTTAGCCACTTGGAATACCCTTCTAGCTTCGTACGCTAGCTCCAAGGAAGGAGAAAGTGAGACTGATCTTGGTTTACACGAGGAGGGTTGAGGTTGTTCGTGAATATGCGGATGAGTTCGTGTGTGAGACCCAACGAGGTTTCTCTTGTAGCTTTGATAAAATCTTGTGCGGGTTTAGGTGATCTTTGTGGAGGAATATGGGCGCATGTGTATCTCTTGAAAACAAATCTGTCTCTTAACCAGTTCGTTGGAACTTCTCTTATCGATCTCTACTCAAAATGTGGATGTTTGAGTTTCGCTCGCAAACTGTTCGATGAAATGCACGACAGAGATACGTTGTGCTACAATGCCATGATCCGTGGTTTAGCTGTTCACGGTTTTGGCCAAGAAGCTATCGAATTTTACAAGAAGTTGATCTCTCAAGGACTAGCCCCGGACGACGCGACATTTGTGTTGACGATATCCGCGTGTTCGCACTCGGGTTTAGTCGATCAAGGTCTCCAAATTTTTTACTCGATGAAAGCTGTTTACGGGATCGAGCCTAAGGTTGAGCATTACGGATGTTTAGTTGATCTACTGGGAAGATCCGGTCGGTTGGAAGAAGCTGAAGAATGCATCAAGAAGATGCCGATGAAGCCAAATGCGATGTTGTGGAGATCGTTTCTTGGATCAGCTCAAATCCACAATGACTCAGAGAGGGGTGAAATTGCACTAAAGAATTTGTTGGGGTTAGAAACTGAAAACAGTGGAAAGTATGTGCTTTTGTCCAATATTTATGCCCGGAGTTAACCGTTGGGATGATGTGGAGAAGACCGGGAATTTATGAAAGACCAGGTGTTAGTAAATCTCCAGGCATTAGTACTATTAATTAACTAATTTCGATTTTTGTTTTATTTTGCCTATTAAAATTGAATTAACAACTTGTTAATAGAATACACATGTTGATTCCATGACAACTTGATACGTGGAACCCAAAACTTAGGCAGTGTACATCTTGTCTTTACGCAGATTATATAAAATTAAAAGAGTTGTTATGTTGTCCTTTACATAATTAATCAAATAATAAACATTTTTGCTGTTGGGGGCGAATGGTATTAGGTGCTAATTGACACCTCATCAACAAGTAGAAAGGTTATACATACCAATGTCCATTCAGTTATCCACTAATCAAATATTTTAAGATTTACTTGATGTTATTAATAACATCATGGATCTATCTTTAATTACAAGATTTTTAATTACTCAAAGTGCTTGTAAGAAACGCAATAACACGACAACTCCCATCAATGGCTTCTTCAGCCGCCATCGTCTTCTCCGGTCCTCCTTTTCGATCATCACAAATCAATAGCCACCGTGTTTTCCCGTTTTGCATGTAGATCAACCTTCGTTGTCTCTCTCCGACGACATGGAACCTCTTCCCGCCGCGGTATCGCCGTGAAAGCGGCTCTAATCGAGCCGGACGGAGGAAAGCTGATGGACCTCGTCGTCGAGGAATCGAAGCGGCGCGTAATGAAACGCGAGGCGGAGACGGTTCCCGTAAGGATCATGCTGAATCGTGTGGATCTGGAGTGGGTACACGTGCTTAGCGAAGGCTGGGCAAGCCCGCTCCGTGGCTTCATGAGACAGTCTGAGTTCCTCCAAACACTTCATTTCAAACTCGATCCGGCTTGAAGACGGCTCCGTCGTCAACATGTCGGTTCCGATCGTTCTTGCGATCGACGACGACCAGAAGAGTCGCATCGGGGATTCCGACCGAGTCACGCTCGTTGACTCGTCTGGCAACCCCATCGCCATCCTCAGCGAGTAAGTTCCCTTGACCAAACATGTTTCTTGAGGTTCTTGATTGTGATTATTAATTTATTTGAGCACAGCATCGAGATTTATAAGCACCCTAAAGAAGAACGTATAGCAAGAACCTGGGGGACAACAGCTCCAGGTCTTCCTTATGCAGAAGAAGCTATCACCAAATCAGGAAACTGGTTGATCGGAGGTGATTTACAAGTCCTGGAGCCGATCAAGTACAACGATGGTCTTGACCCGGTTCCGTCTGTCTCCGTCTCAGCTCCGTGAGGAGTTCACAAAGCGTGAAGCAGACGCTGTTTTCGCTTTCCAGCTTAGGAACCCGGTACACAATGGTCACGCCCTTCTCATGACCGATACTCGAAGAAGACTTCTTGACATGGGTTACAAAAACCCTGTCTTGTTGCTGAATCCACTTGGCGGATTCACTAAAGCCGATGATGTACCTCTCAGTTGGCGTATGAGGCAACACGAGAAGGTATGTAATTTTTTTTTAAAAACATACTTTGGCTTTCTTATCTTCCAAGAAACTATTTATTTGCTAGGTTTCATCTTCCATCTGAAACAGAGAAATTAAACCTAGAAGGTATTTCTAGCTTATTTCTTCTGTAGTAATATCTTTGACATCGCTGTGTTTTTTGCTAGGTGCTTGAGGATGGTGTCCTTGATCCAGAGACGACAGTGGTCTCCATCTTCCCATCTCCAATGCACTACGCAGGTCCCACCGAGGTTCAGTGGCACGCCAAAGCTAGGATCAATGCGGGAGCCAATTTCTACATTGTTGGCCGTGATCCAGCCGGTATGGGCCCATCCAACAAAGAAGAGGGATCTATATGATGCTGATCCACGGGAAGCCAAGTACTCAGCATGGCTCCAGGACTCGAACGGCTCAACATTCTCCCCTTTAAGGTTTACATCAAGCGTTCATACTTGCTCTATATCTGAAAATTTCTTGATGGATTTCGGTTTTGCTTGCATAGGTTGCTGCATATGATACAACACAGGGAAAAATGGCTTTCTTTGATCCTTCCAGGTCCCAAGATTTCCTCTTCATATCAGGAACTAAGGTAAAATTGATTCTAAGTTCTATTTCGATATCCAATATTCATATTTTGTGACATACATGAATGGTGTTTTTTGGTGTAGATGCGTGGCTTGGCGAAGAAAAAAGAGAACCCACCAGACGGTTTCATGTGTCCCTCTGGTTGGAAAGTGTTGGGTTGATTATTACGACCAGTCTCAACGCAAGAGTCTGGTAAATGGAAGGGTTTCCGAAGCTGTAGTTTCTGCTTGAATGCAGAGACTACTTTATGTTTCAGTGTATGATAGGTTCCCATTTCCCACAGAAGCTATGTTTGTGTATCAAAAAGCTTCCCAAATAAAAACAATGTATGATTGTCTAAAATTAATGTGTGTTTTCTGTGAACACTCTGTTGTCCGATGATCGATTTGCTACCATATTTGCGTGTTTGTTATTTGAAAAGAAAAAAAAACTTCATGATTGCGTTTGATCTGTTATCTTCTCAAAACAGAAACTGTAAACTAAAGAAAAACTAACTTCTACAAGACTGCATAAGCAAGCAAGACTTTCAAAGTTATGTGTTGCTATATGATGGTAGGGCCCATAGGCGGTGGTGGGTCTATTCCTGGCGGTGGAATCTCTGGTGGGACGTTATCGGGTGGACGAGGCGGTTCCCAGTCTGGAGGCACCACATCAGGAGGTAGTTCCGGTGCTGGAGGATTTGGGGTATCTGGCATTGGTGGAGATGGAAGCGGTGGGATCGGAAACTCAGGGCCAGGATTTTGCGGCGGTCCAACCGGTGGTGGATCACTGGGAATTGTCGTAACTTCAGGAGGAGTTCCAGACGGGTTTATCTCCGGTGTTTTAGGTAGTTCCGGGACTTCTAATGGGGCCCACTCTGGTCCTCTACTCGGCCGTGAAGGTAACTCTTCCTCCGAGGGGGATCCACCGGGAAATTGAATTTCAGATGGACCGGTTTGGCCAACGAAATCGAACCGGGGAAGGGAGTAGGTCAAGGACATAAACCCTCTGACCGGTTTAACCGATTTTGATGTCACGATTAACGGTTTAGACTTGGATGAGCATAAGAAGAAAGACCTCCTCATAAAATTTGCAGACACCAAAGACATAACACAACTCTGCGACATCTTCGTTTTTTCTCCATGTCTTCCTTGATTGTCTTACAAAGACCCAATTTAACAAACTTCAAGTACATTGGCACGTGGCACCAAGAACCAAACACGTGTCGCCATGGATTGACACGTTATCACAAATATACGCGTGACTAATCGCGTACTCACATATGGATAGAAAATACAATCAGATATATAATATATGTCACATAAGTACATTGAAGGGTAACCATAACAAATATTTCTCACAAAGAGCTAGTAATAGGAACACTAGGACGTAACGGGAGTGATCCTTGGAACTGCAACAGGGAACTCATGAATCTCATCACTCCATGGGTTAGACTTCTCAACGGGATCAATCGTTCTCAAAGCTTTCCAAACCGCACTATTACACTTAAAACCCGACCCAAAGCAATCTGCCATGTCCTGTCTCCCCTCTTGATCCTCCCTTTTGCTTCACTATACGCAAGCTCATACCAAAGCGAGCTACTCGAAGTATTACCAAACCGGTTCAACGTCATTCTCGATGGCTCCATATGCCATTCGGACAAATCCAAATTCTTCTCAATCTCGTCAAGCACCGCTCGACCTCCAGCATGAATGCAGAAATGCTCGAATGCTAGCTTGAAATCGGGAATGTAGGGTTTGATTTTCTTGACTTTGAAGACTTTTCGTGCCACGAGAGTCGCGAAAAAAGAGAAGTTTGTTCGGACATGGGTAGGACGAGTGGACCGAGAGTTGTGATGTTTGTCTTGAGTGCTTCTCCGGCTATTGCCATTAGGTTTTTGGATAGGGAGACTCCGACTTTGCCTGTTTCTTCTGCGTTGTTGTCTTCTCGTTGGTAAACGCAGCCAAATGCGTTGTCGTCAGCTCCTTTGTGGGTACGGACGGTGTGGATGAGCTGATATTTTGAGAGGCGTGCGGTTCGGAGGGACGGTTCATAGAAGTACGACGGTCCACCCAAGCGGATAGATGAATTAGATAGAAAGCATTGTCGAGTCATTTAAGCCGTAACGTCCAGTACGCAATTTTGGGTTTATGTTCTTCTGTGCGCCTATGAGTCACCACTAGTGCGCTATGACGTTGGTTGGACGCATCATTGATTGTCTAAGATTCTTCGTTAAGCTACTCAGGCCCATTGTATACAAAGTTTAACTAAAAAAAAACATTTCTCTGCATGTAAAAAACATAAAAAAAACTGGCGGATTAGCGAGATGGCGTTGTGAGGAGTTGAGGATGTGCATGTGCACGTTTTTTTTTGTAACTTTAAATATGGCATGTGATATTTACTACATAGAATGTGTATGCACAGCTAAACATCTTGTTGTCACTCATCTAAGAACTTTGCATTCATAGTTTGCCAGAACCAGCTTAGAGATTTAAAAACTGTTCAGGAGGTCATTGTGCGTTATCCACGTTGGTTCTACTGTGTACTCTAATATATATAAATATATATGAGGCATGATTGCACTACTATTATATATATATACGTCTATAACAAGTAACTATAGCTACGCATCCATCCAAATATAAGTTGTCACCATAACACACAGCTTGCGTATCCATCCCTAAACTCCTATAAAATATGCCACTGTTGTGGTTATACCCATGTACAAGTAGTTATGGTTTATTTCCATTTAATCCCCAAACTACCACACTACCCAAAGGAGCTAGAAGCCTTGTCACTTCATATATTTTCAGTAAATCCAGCGTCAGCATTTTCACCTTTATGGGTATTCATACAACCTCATATTATTAAAGTATGCATTCGAACATAATTAAGAGTAGCAGTTAAAACAAATGATTCAGTTTTAAAATAAAATTAGTCAGCGACTTGGAAAGTGACGGCGTCGGATTAAACAAACTACAATTCACCACAAGAATCCCAATATCCTTCGGTTTAATACCGGTTTTCTCAAGAACAGCGTCGATAGCTCCGAACATAACCGTCTCTGCTTCTTTTCTCGCTTCCTCCATGCAAGGATTTGGAGGAAACACGAAGAAGAGCTTCAGGGAAGTACGTTTTCTGACCAAGACCGGATCTCTCGAGGATCTTTTGTTGGAAAGCGAGATTGTCGTCCGTGAAGATACCTACACGTTGAGATCTGTCCATGAAAGTTTCACGAGTGCAGATCAAAGAAGGATCTGGTTTGTAACATGAGAAGTCGAGGAGGAAAACACGGCGAGGACGAGTGGTGAAGTAAGCGGTGGAGAGAGAGATTAAAAGTGTGGTGGCGAGTGTGGCCGAGAGGTAATGGAAACGGAGGTGGTTGTAGAGGATAGTTAGGTCACTGAGGGAGAAAGAGGAGAGGTTTGCGATTGTGGCGGCGAGGAGAGGGAGGAGGAGGATGTAGAGAGCGTTGGAGATTACGTAATGGTAACCGAGCTTGACGTATTTTAGACGAACGGACAAGAGGAAGTTCGGGAGGTTGTTTGGGTTTTGGTCTGCGTTTGTGACATGGACCGGGACAGGACGGTGAGGTTGGTCTTGGTTATGTGTCATGGTGAGAAGAACAAGGTTTAGAGCTTTATGATGATAATGAAGAGAGATTGAAGAAGCTTTCTTTGTTGTGATGAATAGTGAGAGGAGGATATTTGTAGAGAAGAGAAGTGTCAAGTGTAAGCTTTTGTTTGTGTGAGACCAGAGAATGGCCTCAAAAGTTGGAGAAGTTCTGAGAATTTAAGGGAGTTTTTTTTTCTTTAGAGAGAGACGTGGCTAATAAATGTAGTTAGGGAAATGGAAGTATTTAAGAATAAAATAATGTTTTTATAGAATATACAAAAAGAATATTTCTAGCAAGTTGAAACTAGTAAATGAGGTTTAGGGTTTCATTGGGGCAACCGCACTGATTGCGGTTGCGGGTATTTGTGGATGTTGTTGGTAGCGATTTTAAATGTTATTAAGAGATTTGGACGACTGATAGAGCAGTTAAAAATTGTTGAGTTTAAGAGATACTTATGACGGTTTAACTACTAAATACAACAATGGTTAAATAATAAATTAACATTATTTATATTTTATATAATTATAAAAATATTAAAAATCATATTATTATAATAAATATAAAAATATATTTATAAATTATATTATTATTATTATTTTAAAGAATTATAGAAATATATTTGTTTAAAGTTTAATAATATAAATTAAAATTTAATATATATATATATATATACATATACTATGGTATTTTATTATTCAATTTAAAAGTTTAATTAAATATTTTATTTTTATATTTATATAATTTAAAAGAAAAAGTTATATTTTCTTAACCGTCCGCAATAGTAAACGCTAATGGAAACATATTTTAGATTGTAAAGGTTTATAGCGGTCTAAAGTGATTTATAATATTTTCTATAATTGTTATAAAACGCTAATAACTGTTACCAACTGCAAAAGTTACATTTGCGATAGCGGAGAAAACAATCATGCTGTTATTTTTCTTTTTTTTCATGTTGTTATTTTCTTCTAATCTAAAGTTACACTCCGTAAAATGTAAGAAATATTGTCCACATGTAATAACACGATTGTAGGCTAAAAGTTAGAAACTTATGTTGCCACTGTAATTGTAAAATTACTACTCAAACAAAAAAAATTATAAAAACTAAAATAGACCTAAAAAACCCTAAAATAGCATTTAAAAAAAAATGATTAAAAGAAATTTTATTAAAAAGTGTAAATATATATTTATATATTTTAGGTTAATTAATCTAAATTTAGGGTTTAGAGTTATAAGGTTAGGTTTTGAAGGTGAGATTTATAATTAAAAAATATTAAAATTAAAAAAAATTATTTTGATCATTTTTTTAGGTCTATTTTTATCACAAAAACTTCAAAAAAATCTATTTGAAAGATTTGTCCAATAAAAATAGTATACTATCACATAATGGTTTATTACATATATTAAATAATGATTAGCGGTTACTACTATCACAACGTTTTAGTTCTATCTTAGAACAATTACGTTCTCTTAATTTTCATAAACAAAAATCGTTATTATTCATAAAAATCGAATTTAAATATAAAAACTATAAAAGTTGAAGTAGGGAGGGAAGATGCACCTACCCCAGCGAAAGCTTTTAATGGTTTTCGACAGCTGAGATTGACACCTACGAGACGCCGATGACTTTTATCCCATTGGTGGCTTACGTTGGCTGCGTACATCTAATTGACTATTATACACTTCATCTGACCCGTTATTTTCGAAAGTAGCCTCTTTTGCGAACAACTTGTAGACATTGAATGTGAGACCCCCTTCTATTTACGTATCATGACATAGGATTTCTATTGTCGTGTGAACTGCGTAGTTGTGTATATGAGAAATTCATTAAACATATACGGACAAACCGATATAAAACTAAGTACAACTAAATGCGTGGGTCACCGCTATTGAACAAATGGTTTAGGCGATAATTTCTCTGAAAAAGTTATTAGAATAACATAAAAAAATTATTAGAATAACATACTTTTTTTTTGAAAACTACTAGATTATTTGTAGATTCTTAGTGAATTACAATAAACACATTTGATTAATTGTTTTAATTGAACTTATCTATAACAAAAAATAATTAAAATTATTTACAAATCCACGTTACCAAAACTATAATTCATGTTACTAATAACAATTTATGTCACTAAAAATTGTAATTAAAAGAGTGCAAAGGTAATGAAACAAAAAAAAATTCGCGATTAAACTTCATCGTTGTTTTCGTCGGAAATTTTCTCCAAAACCGTCTTCTACCCGTTCGTTCGTAATCATTTTCTATGCAAGTGTCGTCTCCGAAAGTGTCGTTGTCCCCAACGACTGTAGTAGATATGTCTAAGATTTTCAATTTTTTTTACATCTATGTTGTTTAAGTGACTGATATGTCTCTTGATTCCTAATCTATAGACTCGTCTTTTTAGTTTCTCTTTTGGTTTCTGGATTCCAAATAAGTTTGGATGATGATTTTGAGCCTGCTATACACCTTTTTCGGTTGACTTGGTCTTTTTGATTCGTAGCATGTATTGTAACTATAGGTATGCATTTTAACCATAAATCAGCCATAACGTATGCATAGCACAACCGTATTGTAACCATAACTCAACCGTACTAAAAACCATAACTCAGCCTTTACTTATAACAAAGTCGTATTGTAACCATTACTCAACCATAACATATGTGTAACTCAACCATAACGTATGCATAACTCAGCCGTAATTTGATTATAATTCAGGAGTATTGTAATCATAACTCAGTTGTAAATTATGCATAACTCAACCATAATTTAATTATAACTCAGGAGTATTGTAATAATAACTCAACTGTAAAGTATGCATAACTCAGCCGTAAAGTATACATAACTCAGTCGTATGTTGTTTCCTCATCTATATCAGAACTCTACACCATTTACTATCGACGTTGAATACATATTTGTTTTTCTTAACCTAGTTACAAAAACAATAATTACTGGATCTATAAGATCTTAGTGAAAGATGAATAATAAGATGAAGAAGATAGATAAATAAGATGAAGAATGAAGAATAAGATACAACATATATAACATAAACCTTAATTTTAATGTTGTAACGTTAGTAATGAAATGAAAAATAGGTGCAGATGAAATGGAAAATCGGTAAGTCAGCCGCCAAACGAACACATAACTCAGCCTAATAAATCAACCATCAAGTATAATGTAAGTCAACCGAAATGTGAATATTATTTGAGTAATTACTCTTTTGCTTATAAATCAGCTGTAACTAGGATGAAAAATTATAAGTCAGTCGTATCATCATATAAATCAGTCGTCAAATGAATGTTATTCTAGTAGTAAACCTTTCTTTAATAAGTCGGGCCGTAATTTAGTTGGGTTTACTGTTAATCCAGCCGATTACTGCTGATTAAATATAACATAGTTGTAACAGCCTCCATAAGTCAACCGTAAATTTAATAACTCAGCCAGGCGATGATAATTAAATCAGTCGGCAAAACATAACTCAACCGTGTCTTAGCTATAACTCAGCCAAATTTTCGAGAAATCAGCCCCTTGATGTATAAGTCAGCCGTAATTTATGTTTGTAAGCCAACCGTTATCCCATAAATCAACCAAATTTATGTAAAGGAGCCATCACTAACGACTGACTTATGTTTGTAAGTTAGCAAATTTCTCATAAGTTAGCCGCGTTATTTAAATCAGCCGCAACGTAGCCATAACTCAGCCGTAACAAAGTTCGTAGCGCTTTATGGCTGAGTTCATTAATACACGTCATCGGATTCCTACGTGGAGCCGGTGTTTTGCTTACGTGGCATTAAAAGTAATAGCATTCTTGTAAATATTTTTTTCACAACGTAAAAAGGGCATGCTGAGTATTAAAAAAATGACATTAATAATAAAATTTTGTATGGTTATAGTAATATGTCCTAAAATGTGTGTTGTTTGAGTAAACTTCTCTAATATATTTTTCTTATCTATGGGATTTATATTATATTGTTTTACACTAAAGGTCACTTTCTAAGTTTCTATTACACTATAAGAAACTTTCAGCTCCTTAGACACTTTTTTCTTAACTTATCTCGTTTTTACTAACTAAAATGTAACAAATGTAAATTAATGTAAATTAGTAGGATCCACTTCCTTTTCACCTTCTTATTTTTTTTCTCCAGATTTGAGTCTGCATTTTTTTCGAGAAGAAATATTTTGCAAACCCGTAATTTTTTAGTCGTGTACTTCCTCGAAAACCTTCATCTAAGCGCTAGAGTTTTTATGAAAGATTTCAGCAAACAATACCATGTCGCTCTCTTTCTAAACTCGGTATCATATGGTCCATGGTGAATCCAAGTTTTCAGCAAACATTAATTGGCGTTGTTCATAAGCACGGCCACCATGACTGATTACTTGGCGGTTATGGCTGTGTGGGTTTTCTTTACATATGAGAAAACGTGGTTAAATAAGAGATAGCTTAAATTTTGGTGATTTTTGACTCAAAAATGCAAGTTTAAGATAAGTTTCATCTTTTAAATGATACATTTTGTTGAATTTTGGATGAAACATGAGCAAAATAATGGTGGCTGCGTGTAGAGAAAAAAAAAGTTAGGGAAGAAGATGAAATTGAAAAGATCACGTTTAATAAATTAAAAAAAATGCAAAATATGCAGGAATGAAGTTTCAAACATGACATCTCTTGGTTAAACAAGTACTATTAGCCGCTTATGCTGTTTGAAATTATTGTACTTAGATCCCATCACAAGAATATAATCATTAAAATTATAATTTTATTTTTAATAAATATAATATCAAAGAAAATCATTTAAAAATCTTTGAATTTTTTAGCATATACTATTATATATTATCAATTTGAATGCAAAGAATCAAGAATATATGTACAATGAAAAAGGTTAACATTAAAATGTTAAGAATGTTGCATATCAACGAATTTATATTTCTGTTATATATTACACTTGCTATTACATGTCATTCTCACATTTACTTTTTGTAAAATTGTGTACATCGATAAAGTATCTACATGTACACATATTTTTAGATATCCACATGTACATTGTTTTCACAAAATTACATGTACACGGTAGAAAATATATATGGGCGTGGAGAAAGTTACATAGCCAATACAAAACGGAAACACAAAATTTCAGTGTTGTGACAGATCTACGATGATGGCCGTGGAGAAATTTACAGAAACCTATACGACAAGAAAATGAAGAAGAAGACTTAAGATATACTTGTTGCAATGTTAAACCACTAGAACACTTACAATTCATTACCTATTATTTAAATTAGTAGTTATAATTATTAAATCTCCATACAAAATTTCAATTCCGCCGCACAAATCAAAAGAAACGATGTCATTGTCACTAGTTCAAGCCGCTTCAGTGTCCTACTTGAGATCCCAATCAAATTTTCATAAGCCTCCTCTGGTTTATTTCTTAAAAAATCCATCTTTCTCGATTCCAAGTTAACAACTTTCCACCGGATTTTCAGTTCCACGAAGAAATCCTCAAATGGGTCTGTTTGTGCTTCCTTGCTCGAGACACATGTCTTGTGGGCTGCTCGAATCAGTGTCTTTTACACCCTCCTAAAAGCTGGTTTAGCTGGGAGAAGATGATTTAAAGGTTTTATAATTATAACTACTAGTCTAAATAATAGTTAATGAAATTGTCAGTGGCCTAGTGTTTTAACGTTGCAACAAAGTATAGCTTTAGTCACGGTTTCGATTCCCTTGTGGAACAATTATTTAGAAAAATTCAAAATGTTGTCGTATAAATTTAACAGAGATATGAAACGGATATTAACCCCATTAACTCAATATGTTAATCATTTTAACAACGTCTTAAAAATAGCTTAGTCAAAATATGTTAGAGGTTAAAACGGCTAGTCAAAATAAGTTGAGGCATTAAATGGTCCATGAGAAAGTTCATACTTTTTTCAACCACATTTGAAAGTTGTTGATTTAAATAAAATTTTTCTCATAAAACAAACATTGTTTAGCTTGTACGTTATTTTTTTGAAGAACTTTGATAATATTTTATGGGTCTTTTTGGCTAGCTACTTTCCCATGATAGTAGAGAGACACAACCGTTCGACCAAAAAGATTAAAACTTTCAATCCATTTCACAAACAAGATAGAAAAGATCATAAGTTTAAGTGCACTGAATGATATAAATATCTTGGTATCTCATAAAAATGGTGACGAATTTAGGTGAGATTTTTCACACTGAGATTAGGGTTTTTTAACCCCTAAAACAATGAAGTAATTCAAAATATATACATGCATGAGAGTGCAAAACAAATATAGATATGAGCAATGTCCGGAATAACGGTAGATGCTACATATATGCTTAATTCTGGTCTAGTGAAAGAAATTATTTCTAAAAATATCGGACAATAATTGGAGAGTATTTTCAAAATAAATTAAATTCTATACTATATCTAAATTTTGTTCCAAACAATGATAGATGTATTGTTGTGGAATAGTGGTTAACCATTAGTGAAACATTATGATATGTCCAGGTTCGACGCTCCATAAAGTTATTTTGTATGTTTTATCTATTTTCTTTAATGAAGGGAAAAATGTAAATAACCATTCGTCTTCTTCCTCTTGACTTTAACCTAATTTCCAGCCGCCATTCTCATTTTTATTTTCCAACAGAATCATCATCTATGTCAAGATTTGCTGTGTTTCTTAACTATTAGCAAAGACATATAGTATATCTTTATTGAAAATGTCGATTTCAAGCTTAAAAATGCAATAATGTGTGTATTTGTTTTGAATCTAAGTTTTTGGACGACAACGCAACATCAAAACGGAGTATCACTGATGAGCGTTTATCCGGCATAGAATCACCCAAATTCACCACATTTTTGAACAAGGGATATGAGTCAAGAACAGAACGACCTTACTTGATTGGATTAGTTATCGAGTGCATAAATAAGAAGAAGAACAAGAACCCCTGTTTTTTTTTGTCAAACAAATTCCTTATTACATGAATAAAGACAAAAAATAGAGAATTTTGGAGGAAAAAAATATTAAGATTACATACACTAGTTACAACCTATTTAGTTAGTTTATAACTGGAAATTGGATTTGGCTAGATAAAAGTACCCTAGTAGTAAAAAGTGTCCTATAGTGAAATAATGAACTAAAAAATTGACTCTTAGTGTAATTGTTTCCTTTTTTATCAGTTGGGGTTTTAAATTTAAAAATGTATATGTGGTGGACCCGAGAGAAGAATTGGATTTAATTATTATTAAATTAATCCACTTGGGTACTTTTTGAAGAATATAATAGTTTATTTTTACTATTTTGTAACTTGTACCGAGGGAAAAAAGAGAGGGAAAATGCGAGTGAAGAAAAAAACCGGCAACGGCCAATCGGCGATAATGATGGCGATATCGTTTTTGGTGAAGATGCTGGCTAGAAGAAAAAGGCATGGGAAAGAGAGAGCGGAGGGTAACTTTTTTTGTTTTTTTTATTGAATGTTTTGTTAGTAGATGTTTGAGAGGGCTTAACTGAACTAAAATCGCAACTTTTTCAGAGCCTATGGTTGTCAAAGAAGTAAATGATCGATTGCCTGAAAGGCTATTTGCGACTAACAGCTATCCAAGTGGGAGGTTGAACATGTACTCCTCCGTGGATTACCTATTGTTTGTGAGAAATGTGCTTAATGGAATGCCATAGATGGCGGGGATAATTGGTTCGTGTTTTAGTGGCCTTTTCAAATTGGCAGCAAGAAGGTGTACAATGTCAAGGAAACTGGTGCATGGCCTTTTATCAAAGCAACTTTTGATGAAGAAAAAGTACTAAGTATGGCCTTCTTTTTGAGGAAAACCTCTTAGGTTCTCGCAGGTGGAGTTTGAAGCGGTCACTAGGCTTTTGTGTGGAGAGTTTGAGGAATGTTATGATAACGAGTACCAAAATCCCGCAACCAACGAGAACTATGCTTATTGAGAGAATGTACCAGGTATAACCTAACATATGATGTGGTAGCATATATAGTATGGTGTTTCTGTTTAAGAAGGTACTTTGATAATGGCATAATCAATGTCACAGACATGGTATAAGGTGCAAATGAGTGGTTAAATGACACGGAGTAAAGAAGGCGAGTAAGCATAGTTGTGTAGACATGTGTTGTGTGTGCACGTGTTGTTGATGAGGTTAGAAACACATATTCCATTATATTTAGGGTATACAGTGAACATTAAGCAGTACAATAAGATTTTTGAGGGAGTATATTATGCAGTACATAAACATTGAAGGAGTACATTAAGTAGCATTGCGTACAAACATCATGTCTGTACACATCTAGATGATTAAAACATGGTTTTGGGCGATATGTATGAAAAAATTGACGAGTGTTGTATATATTTATTTGGTGTGTGGACAGGTGGAAGTTTGAACATGCTAGGTAAGCGTGTACATATGTTAAGGGATGATGAATGAAAAAACATGTTTTTTTTTTTGCGTATATCGGCAATCACATTGGGGCTGATGAATGAAAAACACACAATTCTTGTAAACACACACAAAACACAATTACATGTAATAGAATAATGGAGTGTTTGTCTCATGTCAAGAGAGTATTCAGTTAACTTGTAACTGAATCGTCTTCAACCATACAACATGAACGCACAATTCTAAGGAAGAGACAACTAATGAGTGGTTGAATCCTCTTAAACAGCCTACACTATAACCAAGATCCTAGACAACAAACTGGTTATATGTGGCAAATAATCTCTAGTTTGAATCTAACCTTCTGAAGTAAAACAACACTTTGAGTTTGTGTACCTAAGATGAAGAGGATTTAGAATCAGTAATCTAGAGCTTAAGAGGAGATAAGAATAGATTAAACTGAGTTTTACAAGTATTAGGCTGCCTTAAGAGAGATAGAGTTAAGGCAGCCTCTAAACCATAATGCTTAACTCTTTACATTGTGAATATTTTTTAGGCACAAGAAAGAGAGAGAGAGAGCACACGAAATTAGAGAGAGAAACTTGTGTATTGATTATGGTAAGAGTTACAAGAGGTGAAGCTACCTTTAAATGGACAATGAGCAACATTAAACAATTACTAAAGCAAAGAAATATAAAAAAATAATTTTGTAGGGATGAGAAGAGGCCAAAGGGGATACAACCAAGGGGAGGCACGTCCAGAGGAGGAGAAAAGGACAGGAGGCATGGTGTGGTCTCCATGGTGATAGTGACATGTCTTCTACAACTCCTTATGCACCCATGTGACCTTCTGCCTAATTCAAACCAGATCATTCCTTTTGAATTCAAACTGAGTATCCTAAGGTTCTTAGAGCTTAGCAACGTCCATTAAGCCTTCTCACTTATTTCTTGTCTTGCAAGGTAGGTTAGGTCAAGTTGGTAGCATGTGGAGCAAGTATGTACGAACATAACCTAATTGGCTTCTCTAGATGAACTCTCCTTTGATCATGAACTAAATCCTTTCCTCTGGTTTTTCTCTTCTTCATTTCAACAGTGTTTCCCTGACAGCAAATACATATTTAATACAGTTTTGGCATGCACAATTTACAAAAAAAAAAATCCAGAAGACCAAAAAAGAAGTTGTCAATGGGTAAAGGTGCTATCCAAAAGCTCGTTCTTGTGGATATAGGATTCACACACGTCATATGGGGGTGGTGCACTGGGTCCTATTTTGCCCGGAACAGCCACAACGACCACATTTGATAGGGATTAGTTTGGTATTTTGGGGATGAGAAAATGCACAATAATGAGTTTTTAGTAAAAGATCTGATTTTTGAACAACTCTTGATATCTTATTACCTAACACAAAAAAGTATTCCTTTGTGAACTTCGAAATGGCAGAAGAAGTAAGAGACAAAACTGCAAGGCAGGGAGAGGACAGGTGGTGACCTGTTTCATCACTCTCAGCATCCAAGCTGCTGTCATTTCCCTCACATGAAGAAAGCTGCAAGGAGCTGAAGCAAGTAGCTTGTGACTTGCACATGACTTACTTATTAACTAAGCATGCATGCAGCTTGTGACAACCACATGATCATTTAAATGAATCAAGCAGGTAGGTTGGTGAAAGGCACAATACTGGTCAGGAACTATTCATTAATATGGTCGATAATCTTTGGACACTTTTCGACTAAAAAATTTCTTGCCGTTAATTCTCGTCCTGCTCTTGGATAAACTCATCCTGCTTGAGTAAAAATCAACCATTATAATTAAAAATCGAACATAACTCTCAAGGGAAAGTCTTGACAGTCCTGTCAAGACATTGATTCACCGGTCGATTTTATTATAATTCTGGTTGGACCAACTCTAAACTGGTCGAGCGAGTTTTTCTCGACCAAATTCCAACCTGGGCGTGAGGGTTATTACAGACTCCCCTCGTCATCTTTCTCAGTTTCCTGCTTTGCCAGGATCTCATTCTTCATCTCCTTTCATCCAATTTGTTTCTAACTATCCTATATTTCCTTGGGTTTTCAAGAGTAGGGGTGGTATCTCCTACTACTAAGGATTCAGCTTCCCTCAAATTCGAGGCCAGAGAATCTTCGTCTCAGATTGACATCTCTCATGTTCCTACTGCAAAAACTATAGGTCAAACCAATGTCTCAAGAGACAAAGACCAAATGCCTAGGGCTGAGAAAATCATCTCCCCGTCACTCATTACTCCACCAGCAATAACTGATGTGATTAAAACTACTACTAACGAGTTCGTTATTGTTACTATATGAAACCCAACTCTTGATTGGTTAACTTGAATTCAAGTGAAAGCAATGATAAGGTCTCATTTTTACACATTGACTTGTTATCAGGAAATTCTACTCAAGGGCCTCCTTGTAAGGAAAGGACTTCTCTAACTTCTACTAATTAAGTTGAAGGTCTTTCAGCTCCGAGTTCCTCAGGTTTACCTGCTCACACCTTTTTAGGTGGCTTGAGAGACCCCCATATCTCTCCACCTTCAGCAAATTTCTCAAACTTGCATCATACTCATGTTCCTCCAAAGCAATCTTCTGATGTTCCTTCATCCTCTAATGCTCCTTCCTGGGCTGCGAATGCTATAGTTAGTATGGATATATCCTTTAAGCGGTTAGCTCTGACCTCTTTCTCACCTTCTGGGGTCACGCAAGTTAGAGTCCTTAATGCGGTCTTTTAGAGGGGAGAAGAAGCCCACAAGGATTATGTTCTAGGAGTTTTCACTAGTAAACCACCATCTTACAGCTAGATTCAGAATGTCCTCACACATGTTTGGGGTCATGGCTCAAACTTCAAATCCACCTGCTGCCTGCTAGTCGCTCAATGCTTGTGAGAATCACAAATGACTTCATTAGATCCAAAGTTATTGAGCAAGAAATATGGCATATAGGTACCTCACTGTTTTATGTTGCGCAATGGACTGCCTAGCTAGCGATGAAGCAACTTTCGTTTGATTCAATCCCTTTATGGGATCATTTGAGAGGTGTCCCCTTCAATATTTATACTCAAGAAGGGCTAAGACTGGTTGCTGGTTTGAAAGGAGATCCTGTCGAAGTAGATGAATTTACAATTCGAACAGTTAGTTTGGAGGTAGCTCATCTCAAAGTCAGAGCAAACTGTACCAAACAAATGCAATCTTCAGTCGAACTTCTAAGAAACAACGAATCGATTATCTCTATCTCAGTGGAGTACCCATGGCTCCCTCCTACATGCACCTGTTGCAAACAAATAGGTCATACTAAGGCAAGGTGTCCCAATGGAAAATGGGCTCCTACTCCTGGTTCAGACTCTCGTTCTGGAGGTAAGACTCCACACAGTTCTACCAAAGGCAAAGGTTAAGCTGTTGATGCTACTGATCCTCCGACTGTTAAGTCTACTGCTCAGACTGTCAACCCTCGTCACACGTAGGTTTCAAAACGCCTAAAAAGATCTTTAAAGCTAAGGTCATAGATGAACAAGCGATAGCTAATGCTGGTGAAAGTTGTTCACATCATGCTCCGCAACCTGACACAATTGCTAAATCTGATTCCCTGATCTCCTTCACCAGTTTTTCTTAGGGGCTTATGCCAAGCGCCATTGTGAAATGTTCTGGTTCCTTTGATATTAATTTGAAGACGCCTTTGGTTGATCAACATGTAGACCTAGGGTCATTTGCAACTTTTGAAAACACATATGAAGTTCTTGAAATTTTGAAAGGTACATGTGAGACTTTCTTTTTCATTTCATTCTATTTAATCTATTAAATACAAATAAATAGGTTTAAAATATGTTTAATCTAGTTTTCATTTATAAAAATAAAAGTGTTATTTTAGTATATAAAATATATGTAATATACATAATAGAAACTAATATATGTATACATATATATAAACTTAGTTATTTAATTTGAATTTTGTAAGCAAAATTTAAGTTGTGTAGAATATATTATGTAAATTAGTCTTAATTTTTTATTTATTAATTATATTTTGAAATATTAATAAAATAATAGATTTTCTGTAACCTTGACTCTCTTCTCTCTCGCAAGCAACACAAAAGGCGATATCAAAAACCCGTTTCTCTGCAACAATCTCCTGCTGGCGTTGGCTCCGGCGTCGGTCGTACTCTTGTAGTATTATTTTTTTTATGTTTCTAAAGCTTTAGTTTTCAAATAAATTCATTGTCGTCTCCTAGTTATTGAATGAAGCAACGTGATCTATCGTCACACCATCTCTCCTCTTCTTGGCGTTGTCGCGTGATGTCTTCATTATGGGAAAACAATTTTCTGTTTCTCCATTGTTCATTGGACACTTAGGAGGTTTGGATCAGATTTTTGGTGGGTTCTATTTCTCCCTAATAGGTGAGTCGGTTATCTCCATTAATGTTGAGTGCAATCTTACAACAAACAATATATGGTGGTTATGTATGGTGTATTTCCATGGCTTGTTAGACATGGTGGTTTATTTCCTCCTGAAAATTCTTTGGAAGGATTACTTGTTCTATGGAACAAAAAAACAATCGTAAACAACTATGGTCATGGAGAAGATTGTGTATGTCACGTTCTTTTCACAGGAAATCGACCAATTCCTATGTCAACAAGGGCTAACGGTCCCGATCAGTACATAAACATGTTACCTATGCGAAAACATACATCAACTAGTAAAAAAATTCAATTTTCATACATGAACTTTCAAAATTTGGTTTAACATACACTGACTTAATTTTTGTTAGACAAACGTTAAGTTGTCGTTAACATGTAACATTAAATCGGCCAATTCATTCATCAACATGGGCCAACGGTCCCAATCAATACTTAATCATTTCACATGTGCAAAAACATATATAAACTAATACAAAAATTAAATTCAATACATAAACTTTCAAAATCTTGTTTTAGCATACATTGACATAATTTTCACTAATCTAACATTATCGAATATAAAATGTTTGTCACGTTTTCAAGTAAGGTTTTTATTGTATTATGTTGTAATTAAACTGTATTACGTGGTAAATGACTAAAAAAAATCATTTGGGCCAAATGATTTTGTTTTTGTGTAACTCATTAGTTAGTTTTTTTTCTTTAACTTTTTGTTCTTCGACTTTTGCGGCAAAAAAACTAACACATTAGGGCTGGGAACTTTACCCGATATCTGAATTCGTACCCGACCAGAAAAACCTAAACCGAAATAGAAAAATACATGAAAAAGTATTGAACTAGAAGATATTGGATATCAAAACCCAAACGGGTGAAACCCAAAACCCGAATAGATACCCGAAGATAACCAAACATATGTATAATTAACCATATATTTATAGGGGAAATTGATCAATTCCTACGTCAACAGGGGATAACGGTCCCGATCAGTACATAAACATGTTACTTGTGCGAAAACATACATCAACTAGTAAAAAAGTCAATTTTCATACATGAACTTTCAAAATTTGGTTTTAACATACATTGACTTAATTTTTGTTATTCAAACTTTAAGTTGTCGTTAACATGTAACATGAAATCGGTCAATTCATACATCAACATGGGCCAACGGTCCCAATCAATACCTAAACATTTCACCTGTGCGAAAACATACATCAACTAATACAAAATTTAAATTCAATACATGAACTTTTGAAATCTGGTTTTTACATACATTGACATAATTTCCACTAATCTAACATTACTGAATATAAATTTTCTGTCACGTGTTGATTATGTAAGGTTTTTATTGTATTATGTGGTAATTAAACCGTATTACTTGGTAAATGACTGAGCAAATTAAATCATTTGGGCCAAATTAATTTGTTTTCGTATAACTCATTAGTTAGTTTTATTCTTTAACTTTTTGTTCTTCGACAAAAAAACAAACACATTAGAGCTGGGAACTTTACCCGATACCTCAATCCTACCCAAACCCGACCCGAAAAACCCAAACTGAAATCGAAATAGCAAAATACCCAAAAGTATTGAATTAGAAGATATTGGATATCCAAACCCCAACGAGTAATACCCAAACCCAAATGGATACCCGAAGATAACCAAACATATGTATAATTAACCATACATTTCTAGTTTAGTTATCTAAACTTTTCAACATATTTATATTGACGTTGCACATGATTTAAGATCAGGTTATATATATATATATATATATCGGACAAAGTAATTTACTACTCACTTGAAATGCATGTCATGTTCTTATTTTGTGCATTAACAAAAGTTTCATCCAAAAATGTTTTAAAAAAAAACAATCAAGTTAGTGTTTTTTTTGTCTCCAAAATTATTAATCATCCTATTAAATATTAAAAATACTAAAGTTCAAGATATATTTTTAAATACAAGAAATTTAAGCAACGCATAATTTGATTTTTTCCAAAAGCTAAATATCCAAACCCGACCCGAAATAACAGAACCCAAACTAAAAATACACGAACCTGACCTGAAGTGTAGAAATACCCAAACGGGTATTAAACCCCTATACCAAAATACCCGAAAATCTGAAATACCCGATCCAAATCCGAACGGGTATCCGAACCCCCACCCTTATAACACATAGAAGAAATCAGAGTACAAAATCGAACATAGAGAAATGAAAAATGTCTAGCTTATCCATTCTCATTTCTCTCTGTTCAAAATTGTAATTTGTTGTCTTCTCTGTGCTACGTTTGTTTTTGCCGAAAAAGTAAAAAAATAAAAATAAAGAAAAGACTAACTAATGAGTTACACGAGAACGAAATAGTTTGGTCTAAATGATTTATTTTCTCAGTCAATTACCACATAATACATTTTAATTACCATATAGTACAATAAAACCTTAATTATTCAACAAATGACAGATATTTTGTATTCGGTAATATTTGACTAGTGAAAATTAGATCAATGTATATTAAAGCCAGATTACAGAAGTTCATGTATTGAATTTAAAGTTTGTATTAGCTGATGTATATTTTCGCACAGGTGACGTGTTTACGTATTGATCTTGATCGTTGGTCATTGTTGATGTAGGAATTGACTGATTTCATGTTATATGTTAACGACAACTTAACGTTTGACTAACGAAAATTAGTTCAATAAATGTTAAAACCAAATTTTGAAAGTTCATGTATGGAACTTGAATTTTGTACTAGTTGACGTATGTTTTCGCACAGGTAACATGTTTATGTACTTATCGGGACCGTTGGCCTATGTTGACGTTAGCCTATTTCCCTATATTTCTAGTTTAGATCTCTTGTTTTTTAAAAATATTTATGTTGACGTTGCACATGATTTAAGATCGGATTATATATATATCGGATAAAGTGATTTACTACTCACTTGAAATGCACCTCAAGTTCTTATTTTGTGCATTAAGCAAAGTTGCATCCAAAAATTTCAAAAAATAATAATCAAGTTAGTGTTTTTTTGTCTCAAAACCTATTAATCATCCTATTAAATATTAAAAATTACTTAAAGTAAAATAATTGAACATGAACTAAAAATACCGAACCCGACCTGAAGTGTAGAAATACTCGAACGGGTATTAAACTAAAATACCCAAAAATTGGAAATATCTGATCCAAACCCGAACGGGTATCCGAACGCCCACCCCTATTACACGTAGAATACATAAGAGTACAAAATCAAATAGAGAGAAACGAAAAATGTCTAGCTTATCCATTCTCATTTCTCTCTATTCAATTTTGTCATTTGTTGTCTTCTTTGTGCTCCGTTTTTTTTTGCTGAAAAAGTCAAAAGAAAAAAAAATACAAGAAAAAAAATAATCAATGAGCTACACGAGAATAAAATCGTTTGGTCTAAATGATTTATTTTCTCAGTCAATTACCACATAATACAGTTTAATTACCATATAATACAATAAAAATTTATTTAATCAAAACGTGACATATATTTTATATTCAGTAATATTTGACTAGTGAAAATTAGATCAATGTATATTAAAACCAGATTTCAGAAGTTCATGTATTGGATTTAAATTTTTGTATTAGTTGATGTATGTTTTCGCACAGGTGACGTGTTTACGTATTGATCTTGATTGTTGGTCATTGTTGATGTAGGAAATGACTGATTTCATGTTACCTATTAACGACAACCTAAGGTTTGACTAACGGAAATTAGTTCACTATATGTTAAAATCAAATTTTGAAAGTTCATGTATGGAAATTGAATTTTGTACTTGTTGATGTATGTTTTCGCACAAGTAACGTGTTTATATACTGATCGGGACCGTTGGCCCCCGTTGACGTAGAAATTAGTCGATTTCCCTTTTTTTCACAATCTGACACGGACGATGATGATCCATCAATTCAGAGGGATGCGTTTCATCTCTATTTGAAAAAAAAAGAGTACATAAATCATGTTTATGTGAAGACATGGATTAGGAGACGATGGTGTTAAGTCCTTATATTGTCAATATGAAGGATTATTATGATATGGATAAAGATTACAACAAATCAGGTTATCTCATGGAGGGGAGTGTATGAAATGGGCAGCAATATAACAGATGGATCACAACCAGTGATGTATTAAGTGATAAAAGGCGTTGGATCACAATAAATGACAGCCGAACACAAGATCATATAAGACCGGAAATAAAATAGATAAAGTTAGCATATCAGTCTATCATGTAAAAGAGTTAGGAAGCATCATGTTATTACTTTTCTATTATCATGTTTTGCTTTAGAATATATGTGTTGTATGTCTCAATTCATGTATTTTGTTAAACCTCTTTTGATAATAATAAAGATGTTATATATAAAATAATAGATTTTGTGTATTTAGAGAACAATGTATGTTTATAAAATTTATTTATCAAATGAAATCAAGTTAAAACACAATAATGTTTACATAAATAATTCTTATACTAGATAATGTTCCATAAATAAATAAGATTGAAATATATAATTTTAAAAGAGAAGGTAAGATATACACTTTTAACACTAATAATAACTAAGAAAACAAAATTGTTGTGTATTTATGATTCAAATTTTATTTTAGAATTCCTAATATTGTGTTAATAATGTAGAATGTCACCTAATCGTCGAGAGAACGAAAGTTCTTCCGCACAAAGAAGCCAATTTTTTTCTAATAAAACTAGTACAAGAGTAAGTTTTTAGAGTTAATTTTTTTTATTAATTATATATATGCAAAAATAAAATTAATTTATAAATATTATAATTTTAGAGCACATATAGATTTCAATGGACTTACGAGCAAAAGCAAACCCCAATTGAATTAGTTGGTCATGCAATTTCCATGAATAATTATACTATGAAAGATCCTACAACTCTTGCTAGAGAGTTATATGGTTGAAAAATTCAACATTACATTTAACATGAATAGAACTTACATGTTTTTTTTTTAAATAAACTAAAGGAGAAATTTGGGAATTTCTAATGAAATTCACAAGCATTTCAGTTGATCCTGAAACATTCATGATTTACGCATCTCCAGAGTGGTATGAATATCAAAATCAGTCAACTGAATATGCTAAAATTTTAGGACGTAATGGTACAATGTTTTACATTAAATGATGTATATCACAACCTCAACAGTCTGCACGACAAAAAAAATCCAAAAGATAATGAATGAGACGAGTTGATGATTCTAGACAAGGATACTCAAACTCCGATGGTGGTGACATGCGAAACACTGAAGTTCATGAGTCTCAAGAATATGAAGAACTGCATCGCGTCAACATTTTGCACGAAAAAAAAAATCAAAAAGATAATGAATGAGGGACGAGTTGATGATTCTAGACAAGGATACTCAGACTTTGATGGTGGTGACATGCGAAACACTGAAGTTCATGAGGCTCAAGAATATGAAGAATTTTATCGCGTCAACCTAGACAATGATTCACATCCCTCAATGAAGTTATACAGTTGAAATTAATATTGGAAGAGGTGAACAACGTGGGAGTAGTTCACATTCTAGTGGGCAGAAGAGGGAGTAGTTTCCATAGATCAGGTGATAGAGACGAGAATAAATTCGGAGACAGGATTAGATAACACCTAAGAATCAAATTCAACAAATGCAATAGATGAAAAATATATGACTCGAATAAGGAATACTATTGCAAATATGTTGTGTGGGAAATTATAAATTCTTGATAATATATTTTTCTATATTGTGCCACAAGAGAAAATTTAAATTTTATATATTTATTAGTAATAATTATATTTTGTTGTATTAATATCAATTTGTATTCCACATTTTTTACAATACTTTTACCAATGTACTATTGGTTCCACACCACATTTCTCTTTATACCAATCACATCTTATAATTACCACAGTTCATAAGTATCTTGACACAATGTGTTTATTGTTCTAGTAGACTATAAATATCCTATACAAATAACTATAAAATTAACCCTTAATCTTAACACACAAAACAATACTTTTGCCAAGAGAGATCAGGTGTAGTACTTAGGGATCGAGTCCACAGATAGCAATGACACACAATAGATTTCTTATTTCTAAAGACTAAGCTAGGTAATTATATATATTGGTAGCAAGTAATCAGTTCAAGGAAATATTCATTATTGGAAGGTGTAGATGCAATATGGAAATATAATAATAATGTAAATATTGAAATATGCTATTAAATTAATTAGATGCAAATGTAAATGTATTAGATCTAGGGTTTCAAGCTTATTGGATTATAGGTAATAGGAAGTACGGGAATGTAAATATTATAGAACTCAAATATTAACTATTCTGACCCTTTTAACTCCAACTCTCGTATGCGAGTAAAAGGAAAGATCATTGATCGACTGCTAAGGCCTGATGTGGATCGACGGTGAAATCAGAAGGAAAAGTGAACGAGATTTGATATGTTCACCAAGCTAATTAGACCAGCTCTCGCATGCGCCTAACAACTTAGTTCAATGGAGTCTATTATGGCACAAAATATACTCTCGTAGTCGTCCATGTCTTACTTTCGAGATCCTAGTTAGCTACTCTAGAATGCAAGCATTAAATACAACTCAATTGATGGATATTAACTTTAACCTAGCAATCCTACTTTTGGGTTAATCCATGATAGATGTCATTCAACCCTAAATCTAGTTGATAACTACTTAGACATAATTAAAGTAAGAATAATAATCTGAATATAATGCATAGATAAAATATTGGAGTTCAAATACAAGTCTCCCTAAGGAGTTATGAATCTTCTCCCTAATAACCTAAAACTCTAGAGTGCTTGTGCACCCCTGCACACACACACAAACACACACACACACACACACCCACACACACACACACACGCACGCACGCACACACACACGCACGCACGCACACACACACACACACACACACACACACACTTTGCTGCCCTCTCTTCTAGGTGTCATACACAAAGTATAAATATAAAACCATAAAATCTAGTTCAAAACTCGTCCACGGGTAATCTTGTAATCTTGTGTCTTGTCTCTAACTTGGGCTTGCAATCGGCTGTTTGCGAATTGGTCATCGATCGATGTCAAGTTTTCAACATCGATCGATCTTGGTCTTGTACCATTGGTCGATGACAAGGTTGTGTCGTCGATCGACGGATATCTTGTACTTCGACTCTCTCAATGATCATCTACGGATTATTCTCTTCTAAATTCTCCAAAAACTCCAAGTATCTCCATATATCTCCAAAACATACCTAGACATGTAAATACTTCAAAACATAGCCTAAATACACATAATTGACCTCAAATAGAGCCTATTACATAGCCTAAAACTGGTAATAAATAGGCTATATCAACTCCCCCAGACTTAACATTTTGATTTTCCTCAAACAAACAAGCATGTGAAAGAGGTTTTGAAAAGCGAAGACTCACATAATGTCTAAGTATAACCGTCACCCTACTTTGTTGCAACCACACTGATTAAATCAATACATAGAAACTTTATATAATCTATCCTAGTATAGCAACCAAATCCATTCTACCAACAACTTAGCGAATAATATGACTCGCCCCACTACTGATTTCATTTCTTTGCATAAAGTAAAACTGCAGGGTTTACCTTGGGAATATCAATCAAAGGATATATGGACTCTTACCTCTGCAAGTATCTGAACACACAAGTAGTCTTCTTTGATTCTTTTCTTCTCTCTCTTCTCACTTCTTCTCAGTCAATGTCTCCCTTCTTTTGAGGGTATCATTTTATTTTTTTATTGACTTAGATATTTGGACATGTTTCCATGAATCAAGCCCTAATAGTTTTTGCCACCTGATCCTGTTCACTTTTTTACCTTTATCTCTTTCTAGAATCATATGAATCAAGCTTTAATGGTTGTAGCCACAAAATCTTGTTCGATCCTTTTTATATATAGGGGATAAAGAGGGGAATCAGAAGCACACAGACTTTTACCTTTTAGACTTGCAGAACGAATCCGATCCAGTGTATACCAAATCCTAAAGCAAGCAAATAATGTCAAGATTAGTGTTGGAAATCAGCTTTGGTTCCTTCAAACTTTCTAAGCAAGTGTGATATAGTGGAAGGATGATCCACTTTGGTATCTCTAGTAATCAATGCAAACAACCTTCTAAGACTGGTGCTAAAGTGTGGTTATTCAATAATAAATCTTGATCAGAGTCCTCTTCTTGACTCAATAAATATTTTTGAAAAACATATATATATATATATATATATAACTCAAAATAAAAAAAATAACGTTAGCGAACCTCCCCTAGACTTAAATTACATTGTCTCTAGTGTAATCTGCCCCGGATTGGTTAGGAAAAAATAAATCATAAGTAAATAGTCTAAGTAAAAAACTTGATACCTCTCTCTGTAAGAGAGCGTCGATCGATGGTAGGCGAGTTTGGTCGATCAACATTCGCGATCCACTCTCGAACGATGGTGCATCTATGGGGTCGATCGACGGTATTTTAAATAGTCTCTAAAACAAAGTAAAAATTAAAATAAATAGTATAAGTAAAAACTAAATAAAAACTTACTAAACAGTGGGTCGTCTCGCACTCAACGCTTGGTTATAGTCTTAAGCTCAACGTTTCAAACTTTCTGATTAGAATGGAGGTGGACCAACACTTGGAAAACAAGTGTCTACATTCTTCTTTGCTCTTCTGAAACCATGTACTAGCGAAGCTTCTAATTGCCTCATCTCCTCTGGCTTTCTCATTCTTCATGATCTCCTTAGCAACCTCCACTGAATGCATTCTCATTTGTAGATTCTCAATATTGCTCTGCAACATTTTAAGTCTGGCAGCTGTAGTTTCTGATATATCCTCTAATTTCTGAGAAATATCGTCATTCATCAGGCTCTGAAAAAAAACAATCTCATCGAATTTATCTTCTAATTGTTCTTCTGCTGCAGTCTCTTGTCGGTCGAACTTAGTATCGATCGATGGCATGATGCTGCCGTCGATCGATGTCACTTTGTTTGCTCCAATCGCACGATGTCCTTGAATAGTATCCAAATCTTGCTTCATCTCATCCATGCGTGTAGCCAAACTGGTGAGGCACTCATCTATAGGATAGTAGACATCATCAAGCCTCCTGGAGAAATCATCCAGTGACATCTCTTGAGCGTTGTAGATCTCATTCACGATATCGTCAATCTCTGCTCTACTGTATGTTTCTTGCTTTTTCATAGATATAGCGATCTTTGATGCATGTTCAGGTAAACATATGTAGTTTTACTCAAACATAGTAACTCTTTCTAGAACTGATCTGATGTCTTCTTTTTACACATTCACAACTCTTCCATCTGTGAATCATGCATTGCCGTTCTCATTTCTGTAGATGCCACACTCATCTTTGTTTTCCCAATGGAAAATGTTTCTGCCATTAGCATCATTGTGGGAACCAAAATTTGCACTGTCAGTTTCCGATGAATTTGGAACGCAGGGTAAACCCAAGTTTTCCAGAGGTCCCGAATATCTGATAAACCACACGCCAATCAGCTATGAGCGTTTACAACAGGATATGAGCGTTTACAACAGGATAAGAGCCTAGGCTATGAGAGCTATCGTCGAGATCCCTAGTTATAATAACTAAGACTGCAAAACCCTAGTTGAGTCGCAGCTCGGATAACAAAAACGGAAAGTTGCCTAAATGCCCTAAGTGCTAAGCTATGTTTGCTCTGAGTGGAGATTTTCGTGTGTCCTCTGTATCATAACCCTTGAAGTCCTTATATACTCCTCAAGAGGCGGTTTTCTCTTTCCTCTTCTGCCCTTGGTTGAATTTATCATTTTGCGGAAATATTCCTTTTCCTCGATCTTCATGATTATCTTCGGAAACTTAACATTTATCCTTCGATCTTGACATTTATCCTTTCCTGAAAAATAAAATATAAACCGTCACAAAGTTTGGGCTTGATTTCAGATAACAATCGCGAGTGGGACTTTAGCCGAGCTTTAAACCTCGTCGGGCTGTTTTCTGACCTAGGCGTTTCTACGATTTTATCGAAAGAGCATTGCTAAGACGTCGTCGTCCGAGAGTTAGGATTTTTTGTATGGGGCGTGTGACTCTAGGTGCTTAGTTAACCGTTATCTTCTCATACGATCGACCCGATCATTTCTCGAGAAAACGAGTTCTTTCGGTAAAGTTCCAATGTCAATCCCGATCGAGACAGAACAAAGATAAATTCGATCAAGTATCGAAAGAGGGAGTTTAACGGGAACGAGGTGAAACTAGATTAATTTTATCCGACTTGCCGAATGATCTGATTGATTTGATCGGACTTGCCGAACGAGCGGGTTGACCTTGTCCAACTCGCCGTGCGGGCGAGTTGGTCGTGTCGTGCCTACCAACTCGCCCATACGGTGAGTTGGCCTTGTCTAACTCGCCGTACGGGCGAGTTGGTCATGTCATTCCATTCAACTCGCTCGTATGGTAAGTTGGATAGTACAACTCGCCATACAGGCGAGTTGGTTGGTTCATGCCGTCCAACTCGCCCGTATGGCGAGTTGGACAGTCCAGCTCGCCAAACGGGCGACTTGGTCGATACGTGTTTCTTTCTTTTAAGTTTTGGGCCAGACACTTCCGCTAAGTCGATTTCGAGACTGAATTCATATAGAAACACAATTTTTAGATGTTGATTTCGAGAATACTGTTTTTGACCCCCAACAATCGCTCTCCCGGTAGGTTTTCGACGTTGATTCTGTCTTAACCGATTTTGACCCCAACAGTTAGCCCCCCAAATTGTCAGAACTGTGAAGTTCTTTCGAGCGTTTTACAGCATATTGGATGAATTAGGCGGAATCCAACGTAAGCCTGGAGGTGAAATTGTGAATCATTTCTTCTATAAGTATGTGGTTTTACAAACTCTTCATTTGTATATTTCCACAAAGTTTTTTAAGAATCAAAAGATTTTCTCCTCTCTTTCATTCCTTTGGCAAAAAGGAAGCTATGTCTTTTGGGAGAGAGGTTTCGTAAAAGTCTCGTGATTACCGTTCCATCCCCGATGGTTCCAGCTCTCAACACAATGGTGTTGTGCCGAAGGTGAAATTCTCGGCCTACTCAGTCGATCCTGAAGAAGCTGAAGCGTACTGGGTGGCCATGGGAGACATGTAACCCCCCAGACCAGGTACGTGGGTCTTGCCTCCGTTTCGTGCTAACCCCGTAGATGGTTGCCCCAGCAAAAGCTGTCCGAATGGGCTGGATGCCATCCAGAGCCATTGCCGAGTTCTTGAATCGGTCGAGTTTCATCTTCCGGAGGCAGGAGAGGTTGCTGATTTTCCATCCGATGGTTACTTCACGTGTTACGAGGTGTTTCTGATGTAATGTCATTTTTGGTTTCCTATTCCCGGGGTCATAGCACGAATTCTCAAATAAACCCGTGTGGTTTGCAGCATATTGTCGGGATTCTCGTGCTGAGTTACGAGTTGGGTATAACCCTCAATGCCAAACACCTCGACGCTTTGCTTAAACCAGACGGTAAATCATCTATAATTCAGTTGAGGCCCCGGTCGGGGATGATGATCATAAGCGAATTTGTGTCGAACTACCATGAATGGCGAAAGCACTTCTTTTTCGTCCGTGTTGACGATGCCTCTGTTGATGGGGTTTGAAAGGTATCCTTAATCAAGTGTAGCCTCTTTTATTTTTTCTTTACTTTTTTTTGTTTCGGTGGAGTTTGATCTTTAATACGTTTTGTTTTCATTTTATTTCAGAGACCAGTCTTTTTTCTCCGAGTCTGGAAGGTCTGGATACCATCCGAGACTTGATTCACTGTCGCCCATGTTTTTAGGCAACTTTTAACCAAAAGAGGGTCCGTCATGCTGTTGCTCTCCACCGTTCTTGGTACCAACCAGATCTATCGGTTGAGGAGGGATCAGAGGCGTCCAAGGATGGATTTGTTTTGTGTGTGGTTCGGAAGGACATATACTTCTTTGTTGAGGATGAATCGGCTAACGAGCATTGCTCCTCCGACAATATACTGAGAGACTACCTAAATAGTCAACTAGGTGGGGAAAGTGGCGATCGAGGCGATTCCGATGAGCCGCTTGGTTTTGACTATCCTCCGGGCGCAGGTGGGTCCAGTGAGAACTTGGAGTTTACCCAGGCGTCGAGGATAGTCAACGGGGTAAGTTCTTGTCATTTTTTTTGAGGTTGAGCTTTTCTAACTTCGAGATATTTGGCAGGGCCTCTTTATGATGAATCGAGCACTTAATGCGAGCTTCCAGGAAGCACGTATGTCTCAGTTTAAGGCTGAGGCATCCAACAATGAGATTGCTCGTCTGAGAAATGATTTGGAAAGTTCTTATCACCGCGAGAGGGATTCGGTCGTGACTGAGGTTCGTCGCACTTATAGGCGAGGGAAGAGGGAAATGGTCAAAGTCATTAGGACTCTTCGTGAAAAGTTCTCGTATCAATTCGAGGACTTACGAAGGGTTATAATGACTTCATAGACTATCGTGAATGTCTCGGTGCTGTGGGTGGACAATACCTCACGCAGGCTCCTGGTTATTCGTTCAGTGCCGAATATGAGAGGTAGACCGGGCGTATGAACCAGAGGGATAGAGAATTTGGGATTCCTCAGACCGAAGAGAGGATTTGGGAACAATGAGACCCGATTCATGTTTCTCCCGACACAGTGGAGGCCGAGGTGGGGAATGCCGATGAGACGGGCGAGGTAAATCAGCCGACGGCTCCTCTGGATGTCAACGACTATTCGCTTGGTAGATCGATGACCGGGTGTTTCGATTTTGATGAGTAATCGCGAGGTTGCGACTGATTCGAGAATGCCCTCTTCTATATTATTGCACGTTTCTGTCTTGTTTGTTTGTCGGCCAAATATGGTCGTATGTAGCGGGACTGGCCGAGTGTGGCCTTGAATCCATGTCTTTTACTAACTTTTATTCGAACAGTGCTTGTTTATGATGAATGGGTGTTTTTAGATATTCAGGATTTGATTAGTGTAGAAAGAAAACTCGAGTTGTCATCTCGACTTCCTCCCTTTTTTGCGGATCGCCCTATTCGTTGTTCGTGCGAGATGTTCAAGGAGTTTTTGAAGTTTCGGGAAAGTTAGATATAAACGAAGAGACATGCTTTTAGGAGCTCGTATCTTTTTGATAACATGTCTTGAGACGTTAGAGACCAGTGTGATGGGTTTAGGGCAAGACCTAGGTTTACTTTCGGTTTAAGGCTTTGCGATGACTAATCAGATTCCGTTTTTCCTGTTTCGATTTTAACCTGAATATGTTCCGATTTAAAGTCCGCGATAGGTTCTCAGCTTATACGACTTGTCTGGTTGGCGTCGAGCATCTCTTCAGGGACAATTTTTAAGTCTCCCGAAAGTGCTGACCAAAATTTTTGGATTTATTTTCTAGCTCTTTGTTTATCCTAGTCGGATTTGAGAGAATCCTTCCTTAGGACGGACCTGGGTGCGTTGGTTTAAGACGGCTAAGGTGCTTGGCGGGGCCAACTGCCGAGTGTTTTGTAGTTGTGAATGGGTTGGGGGTGTATTCTCGAAAATTCAGACGCCGTCTCGCCTATTTTTTTTTTGAAAACTCACTCGTAAGTAACGCTTTGAGCATATGGAACCAGGATCTTGTGCTTTGATCGGGAATCGATGATTCGACCGAGATAGGATGGTGTAGAGTTGATCCATTTTGAGGCAGAATGATTTTTCGCGAGTTTCCTTTTTGGGATGGTGCGATAATCGTTTTGCTCGTGTAAGGATGTACAACATAGTGTTTCTTTGCGGGCTAATAGACAATTTTTGAATTTATAAAAAAGTCTTAAAATTTTGAAAATCCCGGGTACAATTCAATTTTTTTTTATTTCTGAATGTGGGAATATACGAGTGTTTGTATATGTACCCACTCCCCCCTTTTTAGAGAGGGGGATAGCTGAACTCGTCTTTTGATGAGCTGCCTACGTACCTCTTTCGAGGATCAAGCCATCTCGTAGTTTTGTTTGTTTGGGCGAGTCTGTTTACTCGGCCGTTGTGTTTGTGTCGACTGCGTCAGTTTCTGAGTCGACGTCTTCTGTTGGACTTGTCTTCTTTGATGGGATGGGCACTGTCGGCACTGGAACTGGTTGTTCGCTGGCCGTTGCTAGGAATCGAAGCGGTTCAGGGTCGTCCTTGCCCGAAGCACTTTCGGCTGATGTCTGGGCTATCCTCGGGCGCTTGGCATTTGTCATCGCGGTGTTCGTGATTCGTCTTAGCTTGTGTTCGGCCAGGAAGCAGCGTCTCGACTGCTTCTGGCAGCCCCAAATTACGGCAATCCCGTTGTGAGTTGGGAACTTAATGCCTAAGTGGTAAATTGATGGGACTGCCTTCATGGCGTTTAGCCAAGGCGTGCCCATGATGACGTTGTAGATGGCTGGGTGGTCGACGACCGCGAAATCAATGATCTTGGTGACTTCTTTTGCCTCCACAGGTAATTTAATAGATCCGAGGGTCATTGATATCATGCTAGAGAAACCGGTTAGCTGCTTAGGTGATGGTACAACTTCGCCTAACTCGATGTTCATCCGTTTATGAGTGTCGCGAAAGATTACGTTGATTGTGCTTCCAGTGTCTATGAGAACCATGGCGACCTTGAGATTTCTTATCACGAGATTGATTACGAGTGGGTCGCAGTGTGGCTGATTGATTCTTCCGGCTTCTTCTTTGTCGAAAGTGATTGCTCCTTTTGGAGTGTCATTGATCGTGGGCCACATTGTCGAATTAGCGCTTGCATCGGCTTTGTGCTAATAAGCTTTGATAGCCGAGACGGTGTCGCTGCAGAATTATGATCCGCCAATGATCATATTTATCCTGCGACGGTTGCTGTCGTTGCCCTTATCATACTGCCTTCTTCTGCGCTTTTCTCCCGATTGGTCCCCTTGGGAAGGTTTCTCCGTTTGAGGAGTTCTGCCGTTTTTCGGGGGGGGGGGGGGGGGGGGGGAGGAGGGGGATCTGAGTCACGATGAGATCCTTCACGCTGGAGACTTCTGAGAGTTCTCCGGAGAGCAGCTTTGCGGCGAATCTTGCGTTGAGAACTTTGCAGTTAATGGTCGAGTGTCCGCGCGTTTGGTGAAAGTCGTAGAAGGCGTTTTCATCGTAACTTGGATTTCGGGTCCACGTATTACCCGCCGTCCGTCCTTGCTCTGATCCGGAGTAAAAGCGTACCTATGCACTCCCTTCGTTTCTTCATCTCTGTGTTGGACGTTCTTGTCGTTGCGAGGGTATTTCTTTTTAAATTTCTGATCCGACCCCGGATCCTTCGACGCATTCTTTGTTGGCTTCCATTTCTGGGACAAAACCCTCGTCTCTTCTTTGATGATAATGTAATCTGTAGCTTTGTGAAGCGCGTCTTGAATCGTACGCGGCTTTTCCAAAGTTATCCACTTCCTGAATTTCGACAGAGTGTTTTTCAAAGTGCGTTTATCGCGACTTTATTGCTTATCCCGCTGACTCTAGCCATGACAGTTTTGAACAGTTTTATGAAGTCGCGGAGATTTTTGCCCTCTCCCTGGGACAAGCTCCAAAGGTCCACGTCGGAGTTTTCTCGATCTATGAACATCGAGTCTTGTTTGAGGAATTCTGAGGCGAGCTGGTGGAAGCTTCCAATGGAGTTTCGCCTGAGGCGAGAGAAGAATTCTAGCGCTGCTCTGCAAAGGTTCTCTACGAAGAGGCGGCATTCACCAGTGTCTCTCTCATTTTCTCTGAATCTGGCTCTACCCATCGCGAGCTGAAAAGCCTGTAGGTGTGCCTTAGGATCAATAGTTTTGTCGTATGGCATCACTTTGACCTTCCCAGGATCCGAAACCCTAGTTTCGGTGATACGACTAGTAAAGGGTGTTTTACGAGCTTATTCGGGCAGTAGATCGATCTCTGATGCGGTGCTAGTAGTGTGGTGGTTTGGGACTTCACCGCCCTAACTTCGGCCATCATTTTCATGAGATCATCGCGGATTTCGGAACTCTTGCTAGCAGAGTTCCGACTTTGTCGGCGTTTGCGGCGAGTACTCCGAGTTTGATCCACGGCTAGAACTTCGTATTTTTTTTCAGAAGATAGCTTCTTCTTCTTCTTCTTTGTTCACAGGGTTGTCGAAATGGGATTCGTCCCGAACTGCTCAACTTCTTGTGCGGCGTGGATGTATGTATGCGTCTTCGTCCGTAGGTTCGGACTGACTGCTATATTCCATGTCGACACGTTCGAATTCTCCTTCTTCTTTATCTTCCTCGATAAGAGGAAGGTATCCCAGGTTTTTCTGTGTAGGCGCGGGGGTGACTTCGTTAGGGTTCTATCAGACGGTTTTCCTTGCGTGTTATCAGACCGGTACAAAGACGTTGCGAAGTCGAGTCTTCTTCCGCGAATTTGGGTTGTTCCCCGCGGAAAGGTAGCCATGTTCCTCGCTTTGAGGGTATAAACCTGTTTAGCGAGATAATTCATGAACTTATCTTGTTTTGTTGACTTCTTCTCAAAAGTCGAGAACATTTTCTTCACCTCCTCGAACGTTGCGGTGTTTGCGTCGGCGTTGACCACAGTGACATTCGTTGCTGGTTGTTGAGATCTGACATGTTTTGATTGAGCGTTGATGGCTGAGAGTTAGATTGATCTGTACCCCCCCCCCCCCCCACCCCCCCCCCCACCTCCTTCTAGCACGAAACTGTGGGAACCACAACTTGCACTGTCGATTTTCGTTGAATTAGGAAAGCAGGGTAAACCCTAGTTTCCCAAAGGTCCTGGACATCTGCTACACCACACCCCAATCAGTCAGAATACAAAGTAAATATTGAAAAACAAAGTAAGAATCGAAAATAGAGAAAATAGATGTCTTATTCCGAATTTGCGTATGAGCGTTTACAACAGGATAGGAGCCTAGGATATGAGAGCTGTCAGCGAGATACCTAGTTCTAATAACCTAAGACTGTAAAACCCTAGTGGAGTCGCAGCTCGGATAACAAAAACGGAAAGTTGCCTAAATGCCCTAAGTGCTAAGCTATGTTTGCTCTGAGTGGAGATTTTCATGTGTCCTCTGCATCATCACCCTTGAAGTCCTTATATACTCCTCTAGAGGCGGTTTGCTTTTTCCCCTTCTACCCTTGGTCGAATTTATCGTTTCGTGGAAATATTCCTTTTACTCGATCTTCATGATTATCTTCGGAAACTTAACATTTATTCTTCGATCTTGACATTTATCCTTTCACAAAGTTTGGGCTTGATTTCGGATAAAAATCGTGAGTGGGCCTTTAGCCGAGCTTTAAACCTCGTCGGGCCATTTTCTGACTTAGGCGTTTCTATGATTTTATCGAAAGAGCATTGCTAAGACGACGTCGTCCGAGAGTTAGGATCTTTTGTATCGGGTGTATTACTCTAGGTGTTTAGTTAACTGTTATTGTCTCATAAGATCGACCCGATCCTTTCTCGAGAAAACAAGTTCTTTTGGTAAAGTTCCAATGTCAATCCCGATCGAGACGGAACAAAGATAAGTTTGATCAAGTATCAAAAGAGTTAGTTTAACAAGGATGAGGCGAAACTGGATTGATTTGATTCGACTTGCCGAATGAGCGGGGTGGATTGCTCGTCCCATCTAAGTCGCCCGTTCGGCGAGTTGGTTTGTCTGTTCCGTCCAACTCGCGCGTTCGGCGAGTTGGTTGGTCTGTTCCGTCCAACTCGCCCGTATGGCGAGTTGGTCGGTCTGTGCCATCCAACTCGCCCGTGCGGGCGAGTTGGTCAGTCCGTGCCATCCAACTCGCTCGTATGGCGAGTTGGACAGTCTACCTCGCCGAACGGGCGAGTTGGTTGATCCGTGTTTCTTTCTTTGGAGCTTTGGCCCAAAGACTTTCGTTAAGTCGATTTCAAGACTGCATTCGAATAGAAACACGATTTTTGATACTGATTTCAAGAATACCATTTTTGACCCCAATAAATGCATTCTCCTGGTAGGTTTCCGACGTTGTTCCGTCGTAATCGATTTTGACCCCAACAATCATAAGCTCTCTGTCCATGCTCTACGCGACTGTCTATCAGTAGTGGGTTTATCCAATCGACTGATTATGGATCTCCTGGACTAAAAGGATCAGAGGTACAAAAATGGTGCACCCCTGGAATGTTGTCGATTGATGCATGATGGCTGTCCTCGATCGATTCTTGACGTTTAGGGGTGTACAGATCATCGTGGATTGGCACGTTCTTTTGTTTCTCGATGTCGATCGTTTCATGTACTAGGGCGTCGATTGATGGTTGTTGTCCAAATAAAGTTCCTGATCCAGTAGCCATAATAAGGGCATCTGCAACATCCTCATTTGGTATGTTTAGAATCATGCCATAAAGATCTCGTGCATTTCTTTCTGGGTCTCTGAAAATTCCAAACTCATCTGGTTTGAGGTAACCATTATCTGCATCTTTTGTTCTTGGCTCTGGTTCTGGTTTGCGTTTGATGTCGTTCGATGGCCATGATATGTCGTCGATTGATGCTCTATTATCTGCTTTCGCATTCATTACCCAGCCAGCTTCTTCCAGTGCTAGGCCACGGAACTCAATCAGCTATTCCTCCTTGTAATCTGAATCGTATTCTTCATAAGCTTCACCGCATCCTTGGTATGCCTGGTGGGTGTCAATCGATGGTAGATGGGGGAAAATGGCCAATTCATACATTAACAAGGGGCTGCGGTCCCGATCAGTACATACACTCATACCCTGTGCTAAAATATACATCAACTCAAATTATATTCAAATTTCATACGCCAACCAATACTTTTCGATAAATTCATTCATTGACCGTGTCTCCGTTAGTCAAATATTAACGGAGTCTTACGTGGACTTAACGGATGATTACGTGGATTTATAAGGTTAATACGTGGAAATTAAGACCAAAACGACGTCGTTTTATGAAAAAAAAATCATTTTCATTTGGTTTACAGCAGGATTCGAACCCGAGTTCCCTACAATAACCCATCCCCCACTCAACCACTCTGCCATGTAGGATTCATCTGCCTAATACATCATATATACATAATTATGATTAATCTATTCCGGGTTCCCAAAAAAACTTCATTTGGTTTAGAGTGGGATTCGAACCCGGGTTCCACTCAAAAACCCATTCCCCGCTGGACCTCTCTGCCATGTATGATTCATCAGTTCAATACATCACATATACATATATAGCGTTTGGTAAGAATTGCTTAATTGTTTTGTAAAAAAAATTGCTCAAGTGTTAAATTTTAAGAAATTTTAAGTTTCAATCTGTTTGTATATTTTAATCCAAATAATTTATATTTGAATTTAGGTTTTCGCTGTTGCTCGGCTTGATTTTATCTTCACTAGACAAACCCCATTTGATGTGAACACAACCAAAGGACATTAAGATTTTGAATTTAATTAGTTGTACAATACTTATTGATTAACTCTATGATTAATTAGGTGATAAAGTAGATTTGTATGCTGCTCACGTGGGTGTGCGTGAAATGCTTTTAGCCGGTTTCAAATCCTTCTCTAAACCAAATGAAAACAAATTTTTTTGGGAAGCCGGAAGAGATGAATCATAAATATGTATATATGATGTATTAAACCAATGAATCATACATGGCAGAGTGGTTGAGTGGGGGATGGGTTATTGTGGGGAACTCAGGTTCGAATCCCGCTCTAAACCAAATGAAAATATATTTTTTTTAATAAAACGACGTCGTTTTGGGCTTAATTTCCACGTATTAATCTTAGAAAATCCACGTAATCATCCGTTAAGTCCACGTAAAATTCTGTTAATATTTGACTAACGGAGACACGGTCAATGTATGAATTTACCGAAAAGTATTGGTTGACGTATGAAATTTGAATATAATTTGAGTTGATGTATGTTTTAGCACAGGGTGTGAGTGTATGTACTGATCGGGACCGCGACCCCTTGTTGATGTATAAATTTGCCATTTTTCCATGGTAAATGGTTACCGTTGATCGATGCTTGATTATCAGGCTTTCGGCCAAAAAGATTTCCAGCTCCATTAGCCATCGCAAGTATATTTGCCATCCATAGCTCGTGCGTTACCATCTAGATCTCTCATAATGTCGAACTCATATGGTCGTAGATAACCATATTCCCTTTCGCGTTCCGCTGCTGACTCTAGTTCGGTTCCTGTATTGATCGATGGTGAATGGTTACCATCGATCGACGTCGAGTTCCTGAGTTAATGGGAAATATGAAAAAATCAGCCTCGTCCATAGCAATCCTTCGGTATTCAATTATTTCTTCTTTTCTGTAATCCTCGTCGTACTCGAGGTGGGCTGTGTTGTAGCAGGTGTCGATCGGTTCTGAATGATGTGTCGATCGATAATGGGGCTCGGATGTCGATCGATGGTGTGGGTTGGTTGTCGATCGATATACCTTCTTCTGATTCCTTGTTGGACTCATAATTGCAGAAACGTGTGGCCACAGGCCCTGCATCATTGCACAATATCGTGAGGGAAAGTTTATTCTTATAAATTTCATAATAAACATTATGATCAATCAAGGAAAGGCACTACCTATTTGTCTTCATGTCACAGATAGCTCCTACGGTAGCCATGAAAGCTCTTCCAAGTAAGAGAGAAGAGTTCAAATTGATCTCGATATCCATCACATGGAAGTCTATCGAGACCAAGACATTCTGAATTTGCAGTGGGAAATCTCTACAAATACCTCCTGAATCTACTCTAGAGCAATCCACAAAAATGAAAGAATCACTGGAAGGTTCCACTCTTAGGTTCAACTTCTCTGCCATAGCTCTGGGTATGATGCTTACTGACGATCCAGTGTCGCAGAGGACATTGGGAAACTCGTGGAATTTGATCAGACATGGCACCACAAACTTCTCAGGGTCACTTTTCTTCTTTATATTGATCTTCTGCTTTTTCCTGGTATGACTCTCGGTAGTCTTAATGACCATCATAGGCTCTGATGTACCCGTTTTCTGCTTTGGAGTTGCCATGTTTGTGACTTTTGGTAAATGAAGTTGTTTTATTTCTGTGTACCTTCGATCGACGCGACTATCTCTCCATCGAACGATGTTGGAAGATTTTCCCGATTCTGCCAACTTCTGAGGGACCATCGACCGATTTTCAGCCTTTTGTGTCGATCGATGCCCGTGCAAACTGCTGAATGAACTTGAATTTTCTACACGGAATCCTCCCTCTTGTAGGCTCTCTCTTGACTTCTACCTAGAAATCATCACCAATCACATCATTGATATGACGTTTCTGTACAGAATTTTCCTTCTCCTTAGCATTATCCTTCACACGGGTGTTGAGGTCTTCGAACTTTGTGTTCAGGTGGAGGTACATAAAATCTATCTTCCCATTGAAGTGTATAGTGATCTTCCACTGCCCCTCTAGTACTTTGTCAAACATAAATTTGATCCATGGATTTCTGATTGGCCTTGGAGCCTCTATGCCTTTAGCAGATTGGGCGTTAGCTTCATGTTGAGCTATTGCAGCGTCTGCTTCTGCTTCTGTATCAGGGATTACAGCTCCATGTTCGTCTATCTTTTGACCTGCTGCATTACACAGGTGACCTTTGAGATCACACAAGTCTCCATTCTCGTTCTGAACCACTACAATAGGCGCAACCATCTGAACTCGTCTAATGTCGTCAATCGATGTGGGTAGGTGTCTATCGATCGATGCTATGTGGTTGACGTCACTCGATGTTTGAGTTCTGATGTCGTACGATGTTATCCGTGAAGAAGTGTCGATCGACGCTGAGTAGTTACCGTCGACCGATGCTTGTCGTCTTTTTTGCGGATTGTACATTCGAGCTTATGTGGGTCTGAGAATAGTAGTTCTTGTCCTTTATTGCTCCTGGTACTCTGTTTCATGTACCTGAGAAACAAAGAAAAGAAAATTTTTAGTAACTTGAAAACAAACCTAGACTAAATCCTAGAAATTAAATCTAATGGCGATCAATTCTCTCTGGCAACGACGCCAAAATTTGACACAGTGTGTTCATTGTTCTAGCAGAGTATAAATATCCTAAACAAATAACTATCAAATCAGCCCTTAATCCTAACACACAAAACAATACTCTTACCAAGAGAGATCATGTGTAGTACTTAGGGATCGAATCACAGAGAGCAATGACACACAATAGATTTCTTATTTCTAAAGACTAAGCTAGGTAATTATATATATTGGTAGCAAGTAATCAGTTCAAGGAAATATTCCTTATTAGAAGGTGTAGATGAAATATGGAAATATGCTATTAAACTAACTAGATGCAAATGTAAATGTGCTAGATCTAGGGTTTCAAGCTTAATGGATTATAGGGAATATGAAGCATGGGAATGTAAATATTCTAGAACTCAGATATTAACTATTCTGACCCTTTTAACTCCAACTCTCGTATGAGAGCAAAAGGAAAGACCATCGACCGACGGCTAAGGCCTGATGTCGATCGACGGCTAAGGCCTGATGTTGATCGACGGTGAAATCAGAAGGAAGTGTGAACGAGATTTGATATGTTCACCAAGCTAACTAGACCATCTCTCGCATGCGCCTAATAACCTAGTTCAAATGGAGTTTATTATGGCACAAAACCTACTCAAGTAGTCGTCCATATCCTACTTTCGAGATCCTAGTTAGCTACTCTAGAATGCAAGCATTAAACACAACTCAATTGATGGATATTAACTTTAACATAGCAATCCTAATTTTGGGCTAATCCATGATTACTGTCATTCAACCCTAAATCTAGTTGATGACTACTGAGACATAATTAAAGAAATAATAATAATCTGAATATAATGCATAGATAAAATATTGAGTTTCAATACAAGTCTCCCTAAGGAGTTATGAATCTTCTCCCTAAAAGCCCTAAAACTCTAGAGTGCTTGCACACACACACACACACACACACACTTCGCTGCCTTCTTTTCTAGGTGTCATACATAAATTATAAATATAAAACCTTAAAATCTAGGTCAAAACCCGTTTAAGAGTAATCTTGTAATCTTGTGTCTTGTCTCTAACTTGGGCTTGGAATCCTCTGTCTGCGAATTGGTCATCGATCAATGTCAAGTGTTCAACATTGATCGATCTTGGTCTTGTACCATTGGGCGATGACAAGGTTGTGTCGTCAGTCGACGACTATCTTGTACTTCAACACTCACAATGATCAGCTACGAATTATTCTCTTCTAAATGCTCCAAAAACTTCAAGTACTCCATATATCTCCAAAACGTACCTGGACCTGTAAATACCTCAACACATAGCATAGACACACAAAATAGACCTCAAATAGAGCATATTACATGGCCTAAAACTAGTAATACATAGGCTATATCATATCCGTACAATTGATGTTTTTTTAAATATCCACAGGAGAAATTGAACTGCAACCAATTCATAAGTTTGTGAGATATTGAGGCATCTCCAGAAGTAATTTTATTTTTGAAGTTGACAGAACTTGAAATTTGAAGTTTGGGGATATTTATCTCAAAAATATGAAATTCAAATTCAACTTTAATTTTTTTTTCCATTTTACACTATAGTCCTTATTGTTAATAAAAGTTAAAATCATAGAAATTATATATAATGATAAAAATACAATAAAAATATAGAAACATTATAAATTAAAAAATCTTACATTCTAATAGAATATTACATAAAATAATAATGAAAATATTAATTACATGAAATTTAAATCAAACACAGAATTATTCATTACAATATTTCCATAATTCTCTCATATATTATCAGTGATAAATGTGCCTTTTTCTTTTTTATTTCTAGATTACAAGTTAAAAATTGTTGAGATCTTGTGATTTTGTTTATTGCCATTTGTTGACACTTTGGTTCCATTGAATGAAAAATACATAATTTCTTTAAAGACAGTGCATCAGGTAGGGAGAGAGGTTATGAGATAGCTCAATTACTTATGAAAAACCAAGTAAAAAATACTAGCTCTTAGAAAATGCAAGAGGAAAATAAATTGTTGTTAACAATTTAGATTCTACGGCTGGTAATACTACTTGTGAGTTTATTCGATACGAACAAGAAATGAATCATAAAGAAAAATGAATTGAAGTAAAACAACCTCCTATTGCACCAACTTTTTATGGATAGTATTTTAGTGATTTAGGAAAATCATGATTAGACTTACTTGAATATTTGTATTATTGTAGCATTTTAATTGATGTAATATTTATCTTTTCATATAATATGGTTTGTATTTTATTTTTTTGTAATGAATGATTATTTTAATATCGTTTTGTATGATATCTTGTTTAATGTTATTAGTTTATTTTTCATTTTTCATAAAAACAAATTGAAGAAAAAAAATGATAACTTTAAAAATTATGAAGATTATTTGAAAGATTAGATAATTGCAAGAAACAAAAAACATGAGACTTCAAATATAATTTATATTATTCACAACTTTGAAATTTAATATTTTGAAATTTCTTTTGAAACATAATAAACTTTTTATTTAAAGTTTTAAAATTCTTTTAGAGATGCTCTTAATTGAATAATGGGAGTTTAGTTTTTCCGAAGTCACGTACATGATTGCTTTGAGAACAAGTTCTTTTAGCATTCATTTGAATTTTAATAATTTTGATAATTATGAATATCTCTTACAGTCATTATTTTAAGAGAAATACTTTATAATAGTCTTACAAAATATTTGTCATAAAATAACATTTAAGGAGAAAAACAACCAAAAATATTTTAATAAAAATGTAAATATATATTTATATCTTTGACATTAAGTAATCTAGACTTATAAGGTATGAGATAGAGTATTGAGAGTAATTTTAAATTTAAAAAAATTAAAATAAAATGACTATTTTAGTTATTTTTTTCTTGATTGTTATTTTAGTGACAAAAACTTAAAAGAATTACCCTTATATTAATATTATTTTCTCAGCAGAAATAACATTTTAGTTCTGTTATTAAGAGGATTCGAAGGCCAGCTAACTCCATAAACACAAGTTGTATTAATTGGGTTTCGGTTGGTTAGTCGGATCAGATGTATCAGACTAGGGTCAAATCAAAAGGTGTGCAATGGGGAGAAAATGTTGTAGAATTAAATGGGGTCAAATAAGAAAGCTGGAGAAAGTTGGGATCACAACTTGAAATGTAAGAGGTATGGATAAACCCATGACATAAATTTATGTAGAGATAACGACTAAAATATAATTAAAAATTTTTTTGTCTTCAAAATAGTATTTAAAAAGAAAAATAACTAAAATATACTTTATTAAAGAATGTAAATATGCATTTATATTATTGGATTAACTAATATAAACTTATGATTTAGAATTATGGGGTGAGGTTTAAAATTTAAAAATATTAAAAAATATATGAAAATTTTTAAAACAAAAATGTCTACTTTAGTTTATTTTAAGGTCTATTTTTGTGACAAAAACGTCAACAAGGTCTATTTGAGAGATTTGTCCATTTATCTATCACACATACCCTAATTCATTTTATTTTTGACCCATTACGTCATCCTTTACCTCCTTTGTTCTTGTTTTTATATTTTTTCTTGGCGTATTTTTTGTTTATTACCTCATAAGTGGCAGAATGTACATTTTATTAAGAGAAATTTGTCAAATATGAATCAAAACTTGAATTTTAAAAGAAAAAGTATGCCCAAACATCAATCAAATGCAAAACTAACCCAAAAGCCTTGTGAAATTACAACCAAGCCCTTATGACCAAACAAAAAACCATAATTTATTTTTACGAATATAACTCTAGGAAGTCTTTCGAGTTTGTGTAAGTCATCTAGAGTATTCTATATAGTTGATCTTAAAAATAATTTATAAATTTTATAAAAAAATAGTTTTCGTGGGGAAAATTTGAAATCATGTAATTATAAACATTTATAAATGATATAAATTAAGATATAGTAAAATTAAATTATTTTCAACATAGATGATTGAATGTTGTAGTATTGTTTCTATTCTAAGGGTTAATTTTTAAAAACTTAACTTTTTTATTCAAAAATTAATTTTTTTACGTATTTGTATTTAGTTATGTATATATTAAACACTTTTAAGTTGAATTTGATTATAAGAAAGTGTTTAGTTAGTAAATTAAGTTCAGAGTTTATATTTAGGGTCTAGACGACTTCCTAGAAGTCGTATGATGAATAATATTTACATCAGACGACTTCTGGGAAAGTCTTATACGCGAATAGTAAATTTAGGGTCGATAAGACTTTCAAGTAAGTTTTCTAGAAAACTTACTTGAAAGTCTTATGAATCGAAAATATTTAAGTTTATTGGAATTTGTGTCTCCTTATATTAAAAAAAATTACATATTCTCTCTTCCTCTCAAATGGCTACAAAAAAATGTAATGTTTCTCATTCTAAACTCTTCAACCTCTCTCTAATCTTTTTGAGCTTAAAACCACCAAACTTATATCAATTTCTCATTTTTATCTCATGTCTTTCTCACTGATTTATTTTGTTTTTGCAAGTTTTTATTACATGGTTCTCATCTTCCACTTCTTTAAAAGTAGATTTATAAATCATATTTTTCATTTGGTAACCCCTTGTTGCTTAAAGATCTTATTTTTTGAAAACTCTTTTTGTTGTTTTAAGCTTTTACCTTGTTTTTGAAGTTTTTCTATGTTTTGAAGTCATTTGAATGCTTTTGGATATGAAGGCTTTTCAGATCTGAGACAAACTTGGAATACTTCCAGGGAAGTCTTCTAACAGTTAATGCACGAGAAGACTATTGTATCAAACCGATAACTCACACACGGAAATTAGATTGTTTGAATGTTTAAGAAACTCAACTTCTTATTGCTTTAGAAAATCACTCAAAACTAAAGCTCCAAAACTCACAAAACTCATAAGTTATGCAACACACTTTGCATCTCCTTATATAACACATAATCTATCCTAAACTCATTAGGAATATAAACTAGTAAATCTCCTAATCCCTACAAAATAGAGAACTTGCTTGTTAAGTTATTTCAAGCTTATCCAACATTCTCCCTCTTAAGCTTGAAATCTCTTTTCTCTAAATCTTCCATGCCAATGAAATCTCTCATTTCTTAAAACTTGATTCTTCTTAATGCTTTGGTTAGGATATCCGCCTTTTGTTTATCTCCTGAAATATGCTCCACCTAAATCAATCCTTTCTCCACACACTCTCTTATGAAGTGATACCGAGAATGTATATGTTTGCTTATTCCATGAAAAACCGGGTTCTTGGTCAGAGCAATGGCAGACTGATTGTCTATTCGTATCAAGACTTTCACGCATTCTTGTCCAGTGATCTCGCTTAGTAATTCTTGCAACCATAATGCTTGCCTTGCCGCTTCAGCTCCGGCCATAAACTCGGCTTCACAAGATGATAATGCCACAACATCCTGCTTTTGTGAACACCAAGTGATCGGACTGTCTCCTAGATAAAAGATATGAGCGGTTGTACTCTTGCCATCGTCGAGGTCCGTATTGAAGCTGCTATCACTATAGCCAAGTAGTCTTGGTATTATTTCGGCTGTACGCTTGAAACTCAGACCCAAGTTCGATGATCCTTGCAAATATCTAAGTATCTGTTTCATTGCAGTACCATGAGATTCTCGTGGTGAATGCATATATCGGCTTAGTACTCCCACACTGTATGCTAAGTCGGGTCGAGTGTGGAGTAAATATCTCAAACACCCAATGTTCCTTCTGTAATCAGTGGCATCAATCTCTCCCTCTTCTTCGGCTTTAGACAGCTTCAAACCGGCTTCCATTGGCGTCTGCACCAAGTTACATCGATTCATCCCTGCACCAAGGTCTAAACAAAAAACCGACGGTCCAAAGTAAAAATAAAAAGCTAACAGACACTACAACTAAACAAAAACAAAAGCCCAACAAACAAAGCTTTAATAATACAAAACATTTCAAAGTTAGCCTAAAAATTAGTGATCCAAGTAGAGAGAAAAGTGTTAAGTCAAACTGCAACAGGCTAAACTCTGAAGAGAGGGTCTAGCTTTAAGCTAACTAGATTCTTGATCTCTGCAATTAAGGATGTAGCTTGCCTGACTACACCCGTATGACTTCTTGTGTTTCTCTATTTTCAAATGAAATGGAGTAAGGCTTCAAAGAAGAGCCTAACAATGATTTCTACATTTGTATCCCTAGTTGGTTTTACTAACCATCTCAGCACATCATCAAACAACAAGGGCGAAGAGAGATGTAACCGAGATGAGAAGGAAACCTAAACCTCATTGCAGAAGAGACAATCGAAAAAGAGATGTTGTCTTGTATGGTTATATTCTTATTATTATTATTTGGCTAAAAAAACATGTATTATTATTTAACTGATTGGTCATAATTTTATCATTAAAAGGCTCATAAAAATTAGATCCCAAAGCGCAAAAGGAAGGGCGCGAATTTCAAGGACCAGAAGCCTCTACGAACACTGTGTGTTTCATCGTTCGTTCCTTCCTTCAAAACAAAAAATCATTCTTCGTAAAGGTCGTGTCTTTTGTAGCATTGGTTTGAGTCTGAGCCACGTTCTTCCATTGATCTACTTCAATTCCCAGATTCCAATTCCACCCATACATTTGGTTTCTTCTTCTTCTTCTTCTCTAGGTGTATACACCGAGTCCCAAGTAGTTTTTGCTCCTCTTGCTGAAGTAGGGACACCTCTCCACATGAATCTGTTGCACATTTGTTCCAGTTCTCTGATACAGTCATTTTGTATGATGAAGATGGATGCCTGGCGGCGAAAGACAGATACCTCACGGTCCAAGAGTTGAATCTACCTCTAATCTTATTAAGCAATGGCTGAAAGTTTGACTTCTTCATCTTCTTCGAAGATAATGGACCTCCAAAATACCAAACCGACAATGATCCTTGTGAGATACCTACTACCTCTGCCACTGCTCTGAATCTCTCATTACTACCTCCATCCAACATAAGCTCAATTTTTTTCTCTATTAATAATTAACCCTGAAATCGTCTTAAAGTCTTCTAAAATCTGAAGTATCCCTCTCACGGACTCCTGTGACCCATTAAAGAATATCAATACATCATCTGAGAAGATCAGATGGGTGATTAATGGTGCTTCACACTCCAGATGAACATTGAAAACCCCATTAATGGCCTCTGCACCCAGAAGCGTTGACAGATCATCCATTGCCATTAAAAATAGTAGGGAAGATAGCCCTGACGTAAGCCTCGACATGGTCATGTAGCACTCTCTTAGCCATTCTACAAAAGCACCCAGAAGATCAAGCGCAAGGCGTGTATTAATTAAAAAAACCAGGCTCAACTTGTCGTAAATCTTGGACAGGTCAATCTTCAAGAAGCCTTTTCTCGTAGACCATGAATGTGGAAATCAGTAACTAACTCAGATGCCATTGAATTTTTTTTCACAGAGAAGTCCGTCATGCACAAAAACCGACTTGATGTTTCTGCACAACACCCGCTGTGATTAGTTTCATTGAGGATCCTTTCAATAACCCTATAAATTTTTGAACAGAGAGAGATTGGCCTAAATTTAGAAATCTAGTCTATGCCTGGAAACTTGGGAATGAGAGAAACCGATGTTGCATTAAACTGCTTTAGCATTCTCCTTAATATAAAGAATTCCTCTATTTCTACAATGGTATTCAACCCACCACTTCCCAGAAGAACTCGACTACAAAATCATCCAAGTCTAGAGCTTTATTCTTTGGCATAGCGAAAATGGTATTACAGATTTCTTCATCTAAAGGCAGCTTGAGTAACTCCACCATAACCTCAGCTGTACATGTATAATGTATTAGCTTCTGAATCTGACTTATTGTCAATGGATGCACCTGATCATCAACCGTTTCCAACATGTTCCGTAAATAAGAGACATCCATTTCCTTTATTTGAAGGGGATTGATAACTCTATGTCCATTAGCATCAATCATATAGTTAATTGCATTCCTAATCTAAGCGTTATAAATGCTTTATGGAAGAATTTGGTATTTGCATCACCACAAGTCAACCATGTTATACTAGTTTTCATGCTGAAGAAGATCGCTTGAGCTGCTTCGCCGAAAAGATAATTATTTTTACCACAAATTCCTCTTTTAAAACGAGACTCAATTGACGTAGATAGCAATTGTTCCTGGACTATCTTTAGAACATGTATAGCCTCACTAGCCTTTTACTGGATATTACCAAAACCTTCCTTATTCAATATCATGTTTACGATATATTGACTTAACTATTTTCAATACCATGATCTTTTAAAAGAACCATTTGGCTTTGTGAATACTACACATAAATCATTAGGCATTGCGTTCTTTCCAAAAAAAAAGAATTTTTGTGTCAAATTAAGAGTACAAGTGTTTTATTGATGTTTAATACTAGTAACTAGGTTAAGACCTGCACTTTGCACTAGATGAATGATTTTTATAATAAATAACATGAATATAAAAAGATGATCTTCATATTTTTTTAGTTTAGTTTAGCTCGTAAAGAGTTCATTAGTAGTTGCTACATCAACTAAAGTTTATATGATTTATTTTTATCGAAAAATATGTTCAATGAAAATGAAAAAGCTGTACAATGTATTTCATGGAATTTCATATTAATTTGTTCATATTGATTTATTTGGGAGATTATAATTTGTTCAAAAGAGCATATCAATCCGCGGACGGACCCAGACGATGCTAATCCAATCATTTAGTTTTGTTTTATATTATGCATATGAATAGTTTAAATACACTAACTGTAATTAATCAAACTATTAAAGGATAATTATAAAAATATGATGAGGATATATGAGAAAGTGACACATCATCATAATGAGAGTGATGTAAATAAATTACAAAATTAAAGTTACTTTTCCAAATTGATTCTTTGTTAATAATAAAAGGATCAGTGACCATGCACTATAGAAAACATTATTAATGAATTATAAATAGCCGACCTAACACCTCATGTGTAAGTGATTTTAGTGTTCTTATATATCGATATAGAGCCTCATCGATATATGCACGTACATAATAAACACATGCTTGTGAAAGAAGTTTTGATTGATCAAATTTATCAGTTAGCATGTGTCAACAAATAATTAGGGGAGGGTTTGTGTGGTAAGTCATCCAAAATATATTTATTAAAGTAAAATATAACCAATTCTAATTGCATGCTTAAGAAAATTCCCACCAAACGAAGCAATTCTGGTGAGAAATTATTGCTAGAAGAAAGCAATCTATTACCACTTACAATCTCTTCATTAGTTTGAGAAACGTACTTGTTCAAGTCATTCTTAAATAAAAATCTTAACTATTATATATTTATGTCGTAAACTACGTCCGAAAGCGAGTTATGATTTTTCTGCACCTTAAGTTAACTCACTATATTTTGATTTTTATGACTAAGCTGCTTCGTCGGTGGATTATTGAGAAATCTAAGAAGAGTAGTGGATAACCATTACCTAACCGCAGTAGTCGTTATTTTAATACATCACTAGGATAAGACCTGCGCCTTGCGCAGGGTGAATATATGTAATTAAAATATAAAATTTTAGTATTGACAAATTTAAAATTTACATATGATTGTTTTTGTATGTATTTGAAATTTAAGAATTTTAAAATTTTTATATAATTATCTATACGTAGGATCATAAACAATTTTAATTAGAAATGTAGATCAAATCTTAGAATTTAATGGATCTGTTTTCATATATCTTTTCACTTTTCAGTGTTCGAGTGATGGAAAATAAATGGCGTATTACTGCGCATGATTGGTAGAGTATTAGCAAGTTCCCTAATGTTTTTTAAGAAGCAATTGGTAAAATATTTGCATTTAAAATATATAAAATTTCAAAAACTAATTTAATATAATTTATTTATCTGTCTAATAATATTAGAAAATTATATTTTTTTACAAATTATTATTTTTAAAAATAATTTATAAAAAAATTATGTTAATTTTTAAATTATTTTTAAAAACAATATTTTAAATAATTTAAAATTAATTATGGTCATGATTTAACATAACCATAATAATTTAAAATATTAAAAAATTAAAAATTAACAAATTAAAAATTAACTCAGTTTTATATCATGATTTAACAATTTAAAATTAACTCAGTTATGAGAAGTTTACGTTCACGTGTCAGTCCTATTTATCTTCCATTTTTCTCTTGCTATGTTTTTTTTATATTTTGGTTATTACTCGATATAAATATTTATTTTGAATTTTATTCTCATTTCGTTTGTTTTAGAAAATACTTAAGATTTAAAATAATTAAAGAGATACATACTTAGGTTAAGATCTGCACTTTATGCATAATAAGTATTTTATATTTATTATTTATTTTATATTTTTCTGCATATTATAAATAATAAAATAATAAATACATATTAAATAACTAAGAAATCAGTTACTATTATGTAATAAATTGGCGTATGCATATAAATTTAACTATTACTCTTGTTTATTCACAATTAGGGTAAATAAAGCAAAATAATCAATCTTATATATTGTATATGATATATAATTAAATTTAAATGATATAAACATAGTAATATAACACACTTTTAATATGGATATTAATTAAATGAGGTTTCTACTCATATGATTTTATGATTATTTACATATTTGTGTAACAAAACTTTACACCAACGATTTTTTTTAATGTGAGATGTTTAGTAGTTTCAATAATTTATAATCATTTAAAAAAAACAATGACATATTTCAAAATTAAAATATTAACTTTTCAATATATGTTCAAGGCAAATATCAAAATATAAGTATGTATTTTCATACGATGTATAGTTTAATTAAAATGATGTTAAATATATATAAACTAAAATTATTTCTTCATATGGTCTTCTAATCATTATATTTTAGTATAGAAAAAAAAATTAAAACCTTGATCTTAAAATTTTATGTGGGACTTTTAACAGTTTTAGTAATTTATACTCATTTTGAAAAATTCGAAATACAACATACACAAAAAAAAAAATCTAGATTTTTATTATATGATTAATGTAATTGTGTAATTTATTTTAATAATAAAGAAATAAAAAAAATGAAAAAAGTATACAGATTGTTATCAAATCTTTATTGTTTAAAATCATTAATTGTCATATATATATTTTGATCATATTAGGTAATTCCGTAGGTTTTATTTAAGGAAAGCATGTGAAACAATAAATATTTAATATATGCGACCAACTATAGCCTACGAAATATTATATTGCTAGAGAATATTATTTTTAAACTATACATTATATCACATACTCTATAATCCTTGGGATTTGAAAATAGAAGTCAAAGAGCTATGCCACGTAGGATTGGGGTTATTTTTAATTCTTACAAACTTAAGGTTACAACTTTTTAAATGATTCTCAAATAATATATAGGGAATTTTCATTGAAAATTACGGCTTGTTTTGATTTGTTATATAATTTTTTATAACTAAATGTTGGTGGCAATCCACCTATATAAATCCATATATATGGACGGATCCAGATATCTGAGAAACTAAGAGTATCCGGATCCGGATTCGAATTCGCCGGATCCATGATTTTAGTATTTGGATTTGTGCCTTCTAGGTATTTGGGATTTGAATATCCGTTTAGACATTTATCCACGGCATTCAGATTCAGATTCAGATTCGTAAAAATAAAATAAAAATATTTTAAAAAATACGATTTTGTTTTTAAAAAATACATAAATTAAATATTTATACAAAATTTATGAATATATATGAAAATTATACTATTAAAATTTAAAATATAATATAATAAGACTAATTGTATTTATAAATATTAATATATCAAATATAATTATTAATAATGTTAAAATTTTAATATATTTTAAAAACACGGATCCGGATCCGAATATTATAGATTTAAAAATTAAGATATTCGGATATATTAATATATTAAATATAATTATTAATAAAATTAAAATTTTAATATATTTTAAAACACAAATATCCAGACTTAAAAGTTAAGATATCCGGATCCAGTTTGGACGGATCCAGATCCGAGATTTTACTATTCGAATCCGGATCCGGACACCCCAGATATTTTATTTTCAAAAGAGATTCAGAACGGATCCAAAGCAGATCTCGGATCCGATCTGTATCCCGGATAATAAGTTCCAAACCTAACTAGTAGAGAGAAAATGCTATTAGTAAATGAAAGAGAAACTGGCTTTATCATTATAGTCTAAAACATGACACGATCAATCAAAGAAAGAGCCAGCGTCATTTAATTTAGAATTCTCTCCAACCACTCCACCTTAATTAATTAGAGTTGGGAATCATTTGTTTATGATTCTAATATAATTGTCCTTTGGACTAATGAAGTGACTTGACCTTGTTAGTACAACCTCAATCGAGAAAAGAAAAGTCCAACTAGTTTGCTTCTTATGATGTACTTTGGATTTAACGAGAAAGTTTGCGATACCTGAATTCGTACTTCAATTGCTACATTTTTTGTTTAGGTGGTGATGGGTTTCAAATCCATTTCAAAAATCAGGTTTAGGGTTTTGATTGGATGTATAAAAGATTATATATTGATGTTTTGTATAAAGAAGTGTATCTGATAGATATTATAAGCAGAAAACTACTATGAATAAAGAAGGTATCTAAGAACAAAGAGGTATATAAGTATCAAAAGTTTAGTATTCCCCTAGAAGAATTTGGATCCTTTTTTTCTTTGTCCTTGATCTTTCTTTTATAGGTCTTCAAGAATGGATCATAATGAAGACATGATCACCGGCGAGTATTAGGTGTCTTCATGGTCCTCTTCAATGCGTTGACTTTCGTTACGCCGTGATTCAAATCCAGCATCTTGGCATGAACCGTCGCTTGAGCTCTGTATGGACCTTGTAGTCTCATTGTCTTCTTGCGAGCTTAAAAGATATAGGACCGAGTTCTTGGATCGGGTGTGGAATGGAGTGAAATCCACCTCCAACAACAGGCCCCCCGACTTGAGTGTGTCTCAGGTCGTCGGATAGGTCGGGTGTTGGTTCCAAGTTGAGTGGCGTCTTTGAGACTGGTGTTTCACGTAATTTAAGGCCTGGTTGAGATTCTGGTTTTGGCGAATTAATTACTATATTTGATTGATGTAAATCAAGGAAATTTCTAGGGGATTTGATTTTGTCTCCTTGAAAAGAGAATCGTCTGTAGTGTGGTAATCATTTACTTTTGCGTTTCCTAATTTTTGGAATACAAATCATGTTTATTCCTCCATTGTTTTTCACTTACATTCATTAGAGAAAACAAAAAGGTTTATTTTTCTTTTCCTCTCTATTGTGAGATATCATTTTGTTGGAGTTCTGTTGAGATTTCTCGTTTGATCTCTCTTCCTTTTATGTCTTAATTGTTACTTTTCGAGTTCTTCCTTCGATATTGCGTTAGGCTTGTTTGAGTTGTAATTTTTTAATGAGATTTCCTGTATGGAGAATCCAATTTTCTTCAAGGTTTTGTAATGTGAACAACTGTTCTGATGATCAATTTTGTTTTCTTATCGTATGTTCTTCTTTTTTCTAGGTCGAACCGGTGAAGTTTTCATATTTCATAGCGTCTTTGGTGAGTTTTCTTTTCTCTTGACTTCTTTTGTGTGATTCTGATCTTACAAATGCTTTATCTTTTGGTTTCAGTTGCTATTTCATCATGCTGCACCCAAATGTTAACATTCCTAACCTTGCCCAGATTGTGGCCGAGTGTGCTAGGAAGAGAGAGGAGAAAGCTAAAGCTGCTTGGGATGCGGAAGCTCGGAGGTTGGCCTCTGAAAAACAGAAGCTCAGGAGGGTTTTTGTCGCGATTGTTCCTGGTGTAGCCGCTCCTCTTGAGGCTGCTGGGCGACTGCAGATTTAGAGTGTTAAGGTCGTTGAATCTGTTGCGGCGGCTGCAGATTTAATGCCACTCCCCCCCCCTCTCCGATTCTACCTCCATCCTTTGTGGGTCTGAAAGATTTCTGGCCATAGTATGTGGCAGCGGAGGTTGCTGCAAAGGAGATTCATAGGCCATATCATAGGCCTTCCTCAGCACCGAGATCTTTGAGGGGTTCTCAAAAGTCTGCAAACGTGCCTACTTCTTTCGACAAGGGATGCCGATTGATTTCGGAGGCCGATCCCAGGAAGAAATCTCCTCCTGGTTCTGGAAATTGAGATCTTGTTATCTCGAAAAGGCCTTGTGTAGATGATGGGTTGAGCTCTCGGGTGTCTGCATCAGCTTCTACTCGGAAGGATGAGTGATAGGCCCCAATATTTACCATTTTTAGACCATGTTATGGGTTATATTTGGAGTCTATTATATATGTCTCGGATGTTCTTTAGAGTCTTTTCAGGTCCATGTACATTTTGGAGCATTATAGAGATTACGAGGCTTTCTGGAGCTCAGAGAGAGAGAAACCCCGTAGATGGTCAAATTTAGCAAAGTACGAATCGAGACAAAGTATTGCGTCGATCGACGATGTACTCTTGCCGTCGATCGAAGGTTGACGAGCATAAACCCAACACACAAAGTAGCCGATTTGAAGCACAAATTACAAAAATTACAAGATTGCCCCTGGACGTGTTTTACCTAGTTTATATGGACTTTGCTAGTGTTTTATGCAAAGAGCGACTTTTTTAAGACACGACTTTTTATAGCTTTGATATTTTTCATAACAAACATAATAGTTTAGGGTTTTTGGGGAGAAGATCGGGACTTCTTCAAGTTTTTTATTGGAACCCCACTTTCTAATCTCCATTCTTTATCTTATGCATTATTTTATGTTTATGATTATGTTCTGCTTAGCTTTGTCAGAGTAGCCACCTTATTAGATTTAGGGTTTATTAAAGGTTTTGATGATTAGCCAAACAATATAATTTCTAGGGTGATTATTAGATATATTATCAGAATTGTACTTATTGCTTTTGTTCTTGATTAGCTACCCAGAACATGATCTTAAGATAATTGATAACTGCGAGAGAATGATCATTACCTGAATAAATTCTTTTGAGCTTAAATTACTAGGGACGAGAGGATGGTCTAGTGATTCTAAGTGAACCAATCAAATCTGATCGTTTAATGCTTGACTAAGAAAGCCATCAATCAATCCAAGTTTGGATACCATCGATCAACGGTCATTCCGAGTTTACACTCGAAAGTTGCAGACTCTGAGCTTAGCCATAGGATATATATCACTTATGATATCTTTACTAATTTAATTTGTGTTCTATGATTGAAAACCCCTTGGCTTCTATCCACTATAATTCACTACATGAAAACCCTAGATCTAGCTATTTTCCTTACTTGTTTACAAACTAACTATTTCCTTGTTACTATTTCTAAAGTCTTATTAATTTCCTAGCATAACTAAGTGGATTATCAAATCTATTGTGTGTCCTCGCTCTCTGTGGATTCGATCAATAAGTACTACAACTGAACCTCTTATTTGAGAGAGTAATCAGTAGCTCTATTGTAATTTGAGCACGTATCAAATTTGGCACCGTTGTCGGGGAGCAAGGATTACCATTAGATTTGTTTTGCAAGTTTTGTCTAGGTTTGCTTTTCTTTTTAGTTTACTTACAAAATATTTTATTTGTCTTCCAGGTGCATGCTCAGCAGGACCAGAAACAACAAGAAAAAAAGACCTAATTTTCTCAGACCCAATAGCCATCAAAGGTAGCATCGGACATGAGAAGCTAAAAGCATCGATTGACGCTAACACTTCTTCATTGATCGACACTCATCTGCAAAAATTGATTGACACCAGTACCGAGATATCGATCGACGGTGATTCCGGAGCAGAGATGGTTGCTATGTTGATCGTGACTAGGAATGAGAGAGGGGACATGTATGACCTAGAAGGTCATATGCGTAATGCAACACATGCCAGGGAATTGATGTTCAGGGATTGTAATCCCTGAACCGGAAGCAACTGCTGAAGAAGCTATTGTAGCTCAAGTTGGAGCTGAAGTCCAGGCTGCTCAAACCAAAACGTTGGCTGACTACAACCGTCCAGATCAATTTTATGCCAACAAATCTACTATTTGTCCTCCATCTTTCTAGAGGAACGATTTTGAGCTGAAAACCAGCCTATTTCACACTTGTGGCACAAACACCATTTCATGGTCTTCCTCATGAGCATCCTATGGATCATTTGGAGCGATTCGAGGAACTCGTGTCTGCCATCAAGGCTAATGGAGTCCCTGAGAAATACCTTTTATGTAAGCTCTTCAAGTATTCGCTTGCTGGAGATGCTTCATACATGCCTAATCAGCTACCACCAGGATATCTTACATCCTGGACAGACATAAAAACGCCTTCCTGCGTAATTTCTTTGATGATGCTAGAGATGATGATATAATGAGCAAAATTGCTACATGCACACATGAGCATGCATAGTCTTTTAGAAACTCCTGGATCAGATTCAAATCCTACCAAAAATATTGTACACACCATGGATCCAATGAAGTGTAACTTCTCATCACCTTCTTTAGAGGTATTGAGTTGTCATACTAGATGGCTTAGACACTAGGAGTCTAGAAGAGGCTACCAGATTGATAGATAATTTGGCACCTAGCAACAACACCAAAAACAATGATTATGATAAGAAGAAATCAGTCCCTACACAGACCAAGGATCAGATGCAAGAAGTAAAAGCCAAGTTGAACAATGTTTAAAGGTTTATGAAGAAGCAAGTTAGCTTCGCAGAAGGTGTAGAAGCTATAGGATCTGACAATGAGAAAAGTGAACAAGAAGATGTGAACTTTGTTGGTGGAAATGGATTCCAGAGATATGGGAACCAGAGCAACATAAAATCTTATGGCAATGGCCAGATGAGTAGCTACCACCAAGGATCACAACATCATGGACCCTACAACAACAACATGACCCATGGAGCCTACTAGTATCATAACACCCCATCAGATACCCAGGAGAACAAGATTGAAGTCATGATTAACAAAGTTCTGGAGGGAAACAGAAGATGACAGTGGATATTAATGGAAAGATTGATGTTGTCTATGCTAACTTCAATACTAAATTTGAAGCTCTAAATACCCATGTGAAGAAGCTAGAGAATCAAGTAGTCCAGACCAGTGAAGCTGTGAGGAGACAAAAGGCCTTGATCAAGGAGAAGATTGAGGATGGACATAAGCATCACATAAATGCCATCATATATGAATATTTTTGGCAAGTGGTGGAAGAAGTTAGGCACCATGAGGAAGAAACTCGTGAGAATCCCCTACCCTGTCCGAATGACCATCGATCGATATTCGGACCCTGCCATCGATCGACGGTACCTAAAGAATCCGTGGGATCATGTGAAAAGATGAACATCGATTGACAGCCGAACCCTACCTTCGATCGACAGCCATTCGAAACAAAAGGATGTCGGTTTTCAAACATAGACGTGAGTCTTTTATATGCTAATAGGCAATCGAAACCCACACTACCCATTCCCATACAGATAGATGAACAATTATTTCCTATGGCAATTGAAGAAGCTATGGATAGAAATTATAGAGGAAACAAGAAGTTATGTAAGCATCTTAGAAGGGTAGCTAATGAGAAAGAGATGGACAACTTTGCTAAAAGAGTCCTCAGAATCCCTTATAAACCCCATTCAATGAATACACTCACATATTGTGGATGTTCTTTAAAGAACCCAAGGAGACTGATAATGACATTGAAAGAATGTTCAATCATCTGAGGTAGAAGATAAAGCAGAAGGTCAAGTTGAAGAAGAGAAGCGACCCTGGGAAGTTTGTAGTTCCCTGTAACATCAAGGGATATTACTACCCTCATGCACTCTGCGACACCTGTTCTTCAGTAAGCATTATGCCAAGAACCATGACAGTGGTGCTAAGCTTAAAATTGGATCCTTTTAGTGATTCATTCACTTTTGTGGATTGCTCTAAGGTGAACTCAAGAGGCATATTCAAAGACCTCCAAGTCCAAATCGGTGATGCCCTAATTCCTGTAGACTCTCATTTCTTAGACGTCCAAGTGGAGCAGAATTCATCCTTGGTACTTGTAAGAGCTTTCATGGCCATGGTAGGAGAAGTATGAAACATGAAGACAAACATGTTGTATCTATCTCTTATTGATCAAAATACCTACTATGAGCCTGTTCAAACCAGAACCAAAACTTCTCTCATTGATTTGGTTCATGAACGAGGACTTGTTGTCACATGTGTCTGCGACTTTGAGCTAAAACAGAAGCCGGATGATGGAGCATCGATCGACACCAAATCCATAAAATCGGTCGAAGTGACAGCATACAGTCGGTCGACACACACCATTTGACATCAACGACGACAACACTAATCTAGGGCATGTACGGCTAACCCAGATTACGACGAATCTTATCTCGAAGAAGAAGCAATCGATTACCCTTCTCTTTCACTAGAGGAAGCTAGAGATTTCAGAGGGTCCAATGCTAATATGACAGAAGGGTACAAATCCTATAAGGACCCAGCTAGGAGAAGATTTTGTTGGGAAACCAGAGATGAGTATGGAGTATATAGAGATGAAGATGGCAATGCACGAGACATATATGGCAGAATCATCAATGTGTTAAAGGAAGACATCATGGATATTCTTCAGAGAGTAGCCATCATTGGACACACTCGTCTTTGTTTGCCAAAGTATGCAGAAAACTTTGATAGGACCATGGCAGAGATAAAAACATACAACACAACAAAAATTGACAATATGGTACAAAGCAGCTACAGAGCCCAAGAGATGTTGATGAATAATTATTACAAGAGGATTTATGATGTCTAGTACCTATTGAACAACATTATTAGGTGGTTAACTACATGCATGGAGTAGATGAAGAAAAATATGGACTCTACTCCTCATATGGTTCAGAAACAACAACATAAAGAAGTTGACAAAGGACCATCGATCAACGGACGATCCTGACCATCTATCAACGCTATCCGTGGACCATTTCGACAAAGACTGATAACTGAGAAGCTGTTATAAGATAAACTTGATGAAGTTTATGCATCTCAAGACATGATGATGGAAGATATCTCCAGGAGATTGGATGACATATCCATACCCACATATAGCAAGGTTGGTTGGTTACACAAATGTTTTGATCGCCTTGAGGAAAGGATGAGTCAAGTTGAGCTCATAAAAGAAAGACAGCGAACCAGAGGTGAAGAAGCCATAAGAATCTTCTTTAGTACCTGGTTCCAGATCAGCAAAAGAGGATGTGGACACTTGTTTTCTAACAAGTGATGGTCTACCCCCATCTTAGTCCAAACAATCTTAACGTCAAGTTAAAGACTATAACCAAACGTTGAGTGGGAGGCAACCCACTAATAGGTATGTTTTAAATTTATTTTATTTTCATGATTTTACTAATTTTCATATTTTTCTTTATTTGCAAAAAAAAAAGAAGAAGGAAGATCGAGAATCGCCATTGGTCGATGATGGAGCATAACAATCGTTCGATGCCAATCACCATCGGTCGACATCATTACATTACCATCAAACGACACTCGTAACATAGTCAGGTCATTTTAACTCTCCTCATTACTTTTACTTATGTTTTAATTTTTCCCACCTAACCGAGACGGGATAATACTAGAGACAATGTTATTTAAGTCTAGGAGAGGTTTACTGATATTGCTTTCTATTTTGGGGTTTTATTCGAATGTGTTTTATTGAGTTTTATTGGGTCAAGAAAGAGATTATGATTAAATTTAAAATTTTATTTATTATCTAACTATTTTATAGCACCATTCTAGATTTGTTGATTGCAGAGAGTACTAGAGATACCAAAGTGGATCATTCTGCCACTATATCACACTTTCTTAGAAATTTTGAAGGAACCGAAGCTAACCTCCAACCTAATTTGACTTATTTGCTTGCTTTGGGGTTTGGCATACATTGGATTAGATTCTTCTTGCAAGTCTGGAAGGTAAAAGCTTGTGTGCTTCTGATTCCCTTCTTCTCTATTTTCGGCATCTATAAAAACAAAATATTGAGATGATATCCTGAGATGTAGAGGGGTAGGTAAATTACATGTGACCCCACTATTCTAAATCAAAGGAATGATCACATATTATTAGAAACGAGGGGTAAGTAAACTACATGTGAACCCATCATTCGCATACACTTTATCAAACAAGAAAAAGAAAGATGAACTGTATCAACATCATTGATTTATTGGACTTATAAAAAAAAGATTTAGAGAAGAGAGAAAGAGGAAATAAAAGGATCATAGAAGACTGCATGTGTGTTTAAATACTTGGAAGGGTAATAGTCCATGTGTCTTCTGATCGATACTCCCAAGGTAAAGCCTGCATTTTTATTTTATGCAAGAAATGAGGTTAATAGATGGGTGAATCAAGCTAGTATTCGCTAAGTTGTTACTAGAATGGACTTGGATGCTATACTAAGATAACATATATAAAAAAATTCTAAGATTTGTTTGATGGTATTCGCCTAGGTATTTGTTCTCATCGAGTTCTTCATTTTTGTTGTGGCAATGCACTTTTGTATTCTTAAAGTTGATAGAGATTTTGCCTCTCTTTTCTTCTCCATTAAAAATCAAAAACTAGAGAAACCCTGCAAAAGTTTAAGAGAAATCCTAGCCGTCAAAGGTACTTACTTTTCTCCTTCTCTCTTCTCTCTTCCTCTCTATCTCGTCATCTCTCTCTCCCTCCTTGCAACTATTTCCTCTCCCTTTCTCTCCACGCGCCCGAGCCGTTGCCTCGTCACCATGGAGCTGCCTAACCACCATGACGCCACTGGTGAGCCACCGTTTCACCATCAGGAGAAGCTGCAAGTCCTTACAAGCCACCATGGAGGTGTCGTGTAGTGTTGATGTTGTTGTGGTTTGTCGCTGCTTGTTCTCGTGTTCATATATGCGTCTCAGATCTAAATTTATCCCATATCTAGATCCATATCTTTCATTCAGGTGGGTTGGTCGCATAACCAGTTTCTTCTATTAACTTCTTATATCGTTCGATGCTAGATTGGTCTGGTTAGTTTTTATTGTTTGTTAGGTTGGTAGATCATAATGGTTGTTAGGTTGTTAGATGCATATGACATATCGCATAAGAACGCTCATACAGTTAAAGGACTTAATGGACTGATTATGTTGATGTGAGAGATTGATTGTGACTTTGTATGATGATTATTTATAAATTGATTGCGAGCTAGGTTGTTAGAAAGTATTGGATGACAAGTTTAGTAGATGAATGAAACGAATGAATGCTAGGATGAGACTATGTGTTGTATGTGATTGGTAGTCGTTGTGCTTAGTTTCCGCCCACAGAGGCATAGTTGTATCCACCGTAGGCCGCCGGCGCAGGCAAGAAGTAGTAAGGCATCAACATATGTGATAGGTTCCACCTGGTGGGGGCAAGGATGTACCTAGTGGACCGTCACGAGTTTTCCGTGACGGATGTGATGTAATGTGTTGTGAAATGTGTAGAAATGTGAAGTGTTAATTGTATATGTGAAGTGAAGTGAAATGTTAATGTAATTTGTAGTTGTTTGATTGCTTGTGCGACTGATTAGTCTTCGTTCTGCATTGAGTTATATAGGTGGTCATGCGGAAAGTCTGGTTTAGAAGTCATCTCACTAAGTCATTCATTTACTTATGCCCTCTTCTCACTTTTCATTTATCTCCCTCTTTCAAAACTATGAATAGAAATGCGAGATATTAGTTGAGCTAGTAGATTTAAATATAAAGAAACGCGTTTGATAATTTTCAAACCATTAGTAGGATACAATGGCTTATTTTTTAGCGTACACATGTTTCCTAAATCCACATTCAAAATCGTAGTCGGTTTTGGAGGAGGCGGATCTTACAAAACCCACCAAGATTATTTATTTTTCTTTTCTAAATCTCACAACCATGTAAATGAGATTTAGTCTAAATCTCTTTAAGTTCTATTTTTATCAGATCCACGTAAATCATTAAAATCCACAATCCCGCCCCACCTAATCAGCTAGTGACATGTACGGGTCCGGCCACCCGCTGTTTTCGGGTCAAGTTTTTCTTTTCGCACAAAACGCAGTGTTTAAGGATTCGCTCGAAGAGACTAAAGACAGCCAACGCCGAAGAAAGAGTAAAAGAAAACACTACAGTTGCCCTAATTTTGGTGTGTTTCAAAACTCTTTCTCCTCCTTGAAAGCTATCGTAAATCCTTGCGGCCATGGCGCACGGAGGCTATGCCAAGAGAAGGGTTTCAGAACCGAATCAAGCGGCGGGAGGCAGCAGCCGGAGGTCTAAAGCATTACGCGTGGAGAAGAAACCTAAGATCGTCTCTCTCAAGAACCAGATGCGTTCCGTCGAACGCTTTCTTCGTAAAGTTAGCTCCTTTCTCCCTCTCTCTCTCTCTCTCTCTCTCTTCTTAAGTGTTTTCTCAAATTAGGGTTTTGTGCTTCAATTTCTCTTAAACTAGAGATTTTGATCATCTATGCAACATGACATGCCATTGTAATGATACATTAAATTGGCGATTCAGTCAGCTTGGCTGGTGTATGTTTTATGTAGAGCAAAAGGTTATTATTGTGGTGTATCTGGCCGTCATCTATGAACATGTCATGTTAGTAAGTATTTGGATCAATTGTCTGTAGGATTTGCCTCCTGAAGTAAAAGAGACTCTAAAACAGAAGTTGGAGTATTTGAAGAAGCAGCAAGATGACCATACACGTCTTGCTGTTGAGCGTAAAATATTCCTCAGGAACAGAAAGATTAAGTTCTTTGGTAAGAGCCATTGACTTTTTGTGTTACCATTTAATAGTAACGACTTTTGTATGTGCCTGCAAAAATTTACAACTAGTTTTGTCTTGAATTAGAGCGGAGAAAGATTGAAAGGAGCATTAGGCGTCTTGAGAAGCTACAACGTACATCATCTGCTCATGTGGGAGATGCAGATATAGCTGAGCAACTCAGTAAGCTCAAAGAAGATCTTGAATATGTTAGGGTAAGTTAACTTCTTTACTATTAAGTTCTTCTCTGCTTAGTTTCTTTTCTTAATGAATTAGAATGAGCGTAGTTGGGGAAAATTTATAATCGTTTTGTATGTGCAATTGCAGTTCTTCCCCAAAAATGAAAAGTATGTATCTTTATTTACTGGAGCTGAGGATTCAGAAGTGATTGAGCGAAGAAGTAAAATGCGGAAGCAGATCAAAGCCAATATCATTGTTGCTGCTGCTAGTGGGAAAGAGTTAGAAGGTAAACATGATATGCAGAGAAGCTTATTTGTTTTCTTTTTTTCTGAATATGTTAGGTATAACTGATAAATATTACCTTTGTGATGTTACGGCTGTGGAAAAACAGAGACAGGGAGTGAAGATGATGGTCTTCTGGACCTTAGTGATGATGATTTCTTCGACAAAGGGAGCTCAAGCGATGAAGCAGACGCAGATGATGAATTGACCGATAAAAGCACAAAGTAGGCCTAGTAATTGTGGAATACTTTCTTTTAAACTTCAACACTTCTAGTTTCTGACCATAATATGCAATTTCTTAGGGAAGCTGCTTCTAGTAGAGCAACATCTGGTATGTCTAGTGATGAAAGGAACCAGGTATGATGAGTTTTCTTTGTATTATTCAAGCATTTTAAAAATCTTAAACGTCATGGATGCTGTATTATCAAAGCTATGGTTTCTATGACAAACTCTGATTTACTAATTTGGAATGTTTTTTTTTGGAATTTTGTAGAAACAAAACTCAGCTAGGGCTTTAATGCCCCCACCACAAGCAAGGTTTGGTTCAAATTCTACGAAGAATTCGTCTATGCAGAGGAATGAGATGCCATCATCCTCAAGAAACACTTCAAACAGAAGAAGTGAGTCCTCATATAATGCCAGGGCTGCTGCCGCAACTTCAAATAATGCCAGGGCTGCTTCCACAACTTCATATAATGCTAGGGCTGCTGCTGCAACTTCATATAGCAGTCACAGTAGCAACTTGAGCTCCAATTCTGATGCTCATAAACCTAAAAGGAAGAGAAGGCCAAAGAAGAAGAAGCAACAGGTCATTTTACGAGTTTAGTTTGTAGGAGAAATTTCTTTGAATAACAAAACCATCTCATCAGAAGTCTGTTTTTCTTGTTAACATAAAGTTGATTCTTCTCTTTGCAGGAGTGATCGGGTGTTCTCAGCTTCTCCATACACACGCTTGATTCTTTACATGTTGCTGCGGCCTCTTTGATGGGATCTAATGCATATATATGATATATAGATTTGGTGTGGTGGTCATGGAACGCAGAGATATAGGTGTCTTGTTGCTTGTCCTTTGAAATGGAAACCCTAAAAAACTGTTGGGTATAATTAAACAATTCCCTTTTGAATCGCTGTGAGAAAACAGAGCTTTGTTTGCTCCCAAAGATAGAAAACTCTCGAATCAATTTTTTTTCAATTAAGATGTTTGTAACTTTTGAAACCCTTAGTCTATGGATAGGCGTGTGTCGTTCAACTCAAATATCAATTGCAGACACTTCTTGGTGTTGTAACGGAGAAACGGCGTTTTGTCACTGTCATTGCAGCCTAGAAAGTTGTTTTGATATTTAATCTGTTAATCCCCTATATATTAATTCTCGAGCATTAGAACTTTTAAGTGTAGCCACGTGTCATCACCAGGATGATTCTCAGAATCCTTAGAAAAAAGTTGGTCCATCTAATTATAGATTATACTTTTATTAAAATAACATCTATACTAATAAAGTAGACTATGCTCTCTCCTCCTTGTGCCACATCATCAAAATGCATAGGACAAATTGTGCCACCTGTCCTACCTTCTTTAACTATCTCGATATATTTATAGCTTAGGATTTTTTATTTGGGTAACTTTAAATTTGACTAATGGAATGGGCTATTTAAATCTTTAGAAAATAGGTCCACTTTTAATTAGGGTTTGGTTTGTTTATCGGGTTAAGGACAGAGTAATCGGTTTGACTCTTCAGATGTCACCTCTTCCTACCTTCGTCTGTATAACGACTTGACTCATCGTCTTCCGGTTACACTAATCTAAGCTTTTACATATTTTTAATCACTCCTCCATCTCTCTCGCATTTAAACGGCATTAGCATCCTCCAACGTAACCATCTCAAGCTCCGCATATAAATGGAATCGTTGCCTGCGCTACTCTAATGATGGGCTTCTATCCAAGGTCCCCTCTAATTCGAGCTTTCCTTCCAAAGCCGAGATTCATATTCTCCGTCTTCCAAATCGAGGTATTTCTACATATCCCTTCTTCTTGGATCTGATTGTTATTCTCGATTTTGAATCTCCAATGCGTTTTAGTTAAATCTTAACTCGTTTTATTTGCTAAAAGATGGGATAATGATAAATAAGACGTATGTACTAACCTATATCTTTTCCTCACTTCAGGTTTTGTTCTCTACAAGGATACTTCACTCTCATGGATTTTACATGCCTATTATTGTCTATTATTACAAATCTCTAGAATATAAGATTTGAATCGAAATGAAACCATATCCTCAAGAGGTTTGGGCCAGAGAGTTTTATTTCGTAGTGTTACTTAGCTATTGGCTTTTCCTTTTTTTCGCTTATAGGTTGTCTTTAATTAGTGTCTATTGTTTTTAGATTTTTTTTTGCAGTGGGTTTTATCTCCCAAGTACTTTAATTTTCCACAAGGAGAATAGAAGAAGCCATAGGAGGGGGTTGCGAGCTTTATGGTGAAACATGTGAAGAGAGATATGGAAGATGTGAAATAGGGGAGCTAGAAAGGAAAGCTAAATACAGTAAGAAAAAGAAATGCAGAAAATAAAGATCTGTTCGTTTGTCTTCTGAAAGTGAAAGGAGGAAAGCTACATTATATAGAGAGGAGTTAAAAATTTTTTGTTAAAAAACTATTTCCTCAAGAGGTTTGTGTACCAGAGATCTTTATTTCATAGTCTTATTGACTATAGCTATTTATTCTTCCTTTTTTTCGTTTATAGGTTGTCTTTAATTAGTGTCTATATTTTTGGGATTTCGTTTTGCAGTGGGTTCTATCTCCCAAGTATTTTAATTTTCCACTTCCTATAACATTGACTTCTGATCCATATGGGATTTTCTAAGTTCGTACCCTTCCTTCTTATTCGAGTATTCAAGCTATTCTAAGCTTTATGCTCATCCGACGTATTTCTCCTTCTGTATAATTATCAGGTAAATAAGTATCTTATCTTCTACTATAATGTAGGTTGTCTCCTCTGTTAAAATGACATTCTAAATGTAAGCATGCTTACTTTATTTTCCTATACTTCTTTCTATCATATTTTTCTGTTTCACATATTTTTGGATTTCATGCCTTCTGTATACGTGACATATGTGGTACCTATAAGCGCATTCTTTGCATCCAGCCTCTGGTAAGTCTTTATACAGCAGGCCGTATAAATTTTATAGATGCCCTTTTGTCTGAGTCTACTGTCTCTTGATCATTCTGTTTACTCCCTTTTACAGGTTTGGCGATACTGCATATTTGCCTTCATACAGATTCGCAAAGCACACCACTTTCTTTTTGCTCAAAGTTTTATCAGTATATTAATTTCAATAGTTGGCATTGGTCTACGGGAATATTTGCTGAAACACTTAGTTTGGATTGTGTTCGGTGATTCATAGAATCAACATGGACCACAAACATTAGATTTGTTTTGTTTGCATGGATATGTCACGAAAATAAATGTCACATATTTCTACGACAAACATTTTTAAAAGTTTGTACTCATTATTCCAACAGAAATATAAAGTTTTAGTGTCAGAACTATTTTTCTTTTTGCTGAATTCAGAACTAAATTGAAATTCCTTTTAATAATACCATAAAGTTCAGCAACAATATGGCACATACGTTCAATTTTGGAATGGAATTTTAAGCCAATACTTGCAAAGTTAAAAAAATTGTTTCTTATTCAAAAAACCTAAGAAAAACAAAATTTAATACACACATGAAAAGATATAACATTTCAAAAATTATAATTCAAATCACCATGGAAAGCAAATATAAAAAAAAAAAAAACATGGGCCCAAACAATTAAAACAATTGTTAGATACATTTATTTAAACCGAACACCACAACAATAAATATCTTATATAAAAAAAGTTATCCAACCACATATTGTTTCACACATACAAGTTAACAAAATCCTTTAACTAATGAAGATAATTATTCTATGCGGGTGTACTCCAAAATTTTATGTATTTGTATTAAAATGACAAATTTGTGGTTATTCAAACATGAATTATTCTAAATTCTACTGTTAATGAAAATATTTCAAGTTGTGTAGTTTTAAAGTTTTCAAGTGATATTGGAGTGTTTGGGTGAAGTTTATTAGTTAAAAAAATTAAAACCCGAAACTTATGGTTTTAGGTAATATTTTTAGAATAATTTTAAAAATATCATTTTAAACTTTTCAATTCATTGAAATCATCTAAAATCTCATTAAAAATCAGACCACCTTAAATTTTGGATTGACTTCACCTCCTCTATACGAAAAAGAATAACATTCCGCGCGAAGCGCGGACCGACCACTAGTTCATAATGATTAGTAGTGCATAAAAAGATATTTTACATTCTTTCCTTAAATAAAAGCTACGGAATTACCTAATATGATTAGCATATATGTGATAATTAATGTTTTGAATAATAAAGATTTGATAATATATTTTGTATTCTTCATCATTTTTTAATTTATATTATAAAAAAATAAACAACCACATTAACCATATAATAAAAAATCTAATTTTTTTTCTTACATGTTATATTATGAATTTTTTAAAACAACTATAAATTACTAAAACAGTAAAAACATTACAATCAAAATTTTGTGAACAATGTTTTTATTTTTCTGTTATAAAAAGATACAAATGATCATAATATCATATGAATATTAAGTATCATTTAATATATATTCAGATTAAATATATATATATATATATACTTTAATATTGTGTAAATTAAACTATATATCATATAAAATACATATATGTTAATTATATACTTAGATGGATCATTACAACATATTTTGGTACACACATGTCATAATAACATATTAATATACGAGCTATATATTTTAATTCTGAAATATTAAAATCCTTAAAAAATAAGTTATCAATCCTAGGTCAGTTATTGGTTTCTCAATTATTTAATATATATATATATATATATATTATTTTATTATTTTATAATATGTACGAGCTATATATATTAATCATGAAGCTATATATACGAGATTTTTTCGTAGTCACATGTCATCACTACAATGCTTTTTAAAATCTTAAAAAAAATAAGTTAGTCCATCTAAATATATATGATATCTTTTATTAAACTAATTATCATATTAGTTATTCGTGCATAAAATAATAATTTCTATTCTTTCCTTAAATAAAAGCTACGAAATTACCTAATATGATTAACAAATATGTGACAATTAATGATTTTGAATAATAAATATTTGATAACAATATATGTATCTTCCATCATTTTTGTTCAATTTTATATTCTTGAAAGATATTTAAAAATCACATAAGTATATAATAAAAAAATCTAGATTTTTTCTAAATATATTTTGATTTTTTTTAATATAAATTACTAAGGCTGTTAAAAATCTACGATAAAATATTTTTGATCAATTGTTTAACTTTTTTTATTATAACAAGATATAAATGATCATGAAATCATGTAAATATGAAGTCTCATTTAATATATATATATACATTTATTTCAATATCGTTTAAATTAAAAAATATATATATCATATATAAAATAAATAAACATGTTAATAAAAATAATATTCATATTAATAAAAATAATATTTTTGTCACAACAAATATAAAAATGTTAATAAAATCATATGAGTATCAAGCCTCAATAAATAAATATTTATATTAAATATATTATATATCTATATCTATATCATTTGATTTTAATTATATAATATATAAAATAAATAAATGGTTTATTTTGTTTTTATCAGCAAAAAGTTTTGTAAATAAAGAAAAAGATTTTTTTTATTTATGTTCTTACTTGAATTTAATTGTATACGTCATAGCTATTCGCTCTTCAATTATTTAATATATTTATTATTGCATAATATGTAAATTAATACAAAATAAATAATATTATGTACAAATAATTTGTATACATAATTAATCTTCATTCTTCGCAAGCATGAATCTCAAATGTTATTTGATCATATCATTTCAAAAATATGATTTTTCATATCGAAGTGAGATGGTGAATTATAACATTTGAATGATATCATTGAAACCCAATGTAAATTGGGTTGACTGCTTAAAACCCCTGTAAATATAATCATCATATATATTCCCCCCTCAACTACCAAGTTCATGACAAATTCACCCAAACTTATGATTTTTCTTTAGATCTCCCCCTAAAGTTTTTATTCCCCCCTCTCTAATTCAATTTCAAAATCGAGACTAAAGAGAAATTAATTGCGTTATGTAATTAACGATTGCCCATTAGGAAAGAACCCGACCCGACATTAAAAAAAGAATTCGACCCGATTTTTTTTTTAAAAAACCCAAATCGATTTGGGATTTTTATTAGGGTTAGTCTATCTTCTTCACTCAACGACACAGAGGGGCCCCGAAGAAAAACTGGAAACAGAGAGAGACGACGAGGAATTGAGAGAGAGAGAGAGAGAGAGAGAGAGAGAGAGAGAGAGAGAGAGAGAGAGAGAGAGAGAGAGAGAGAGAGATTGAGAGAGAATGTGTTTGAGAGAGTGTGTGTTTGAGAGAGAGAGAGAGTGTTTGAGAGAGAGAGAGAGTGTAGTCTCTCTTTGTCTCTATTTCTCTCTTCGTCGTCGTCTCTCTCTGTTTCTCTCTGTCTCTCCAGTTTTTCTTCGGGAGTCGGAATCCCTGTGTGTCGTTGAGTGAAGAAGATAGACTAACCCTAATAAAAATCTCAAATTGATTTGATTTTTTTTTTAAAAAAAAATCCAAGTCGGGTTCTTTTTTAATGTCGGATCATGTTCTTTCCTAATGGGCAATTGATAATTACATAACGCAATTAATTTCTCTTTAATCTCAATTTTGAAATTGAATTAGAGAGTGTGGAATAAAAACTTTAGGGTGAGATCTAAAGAGAAATCATAAGTTTGAGTGGATTTGTCATGAGCTTGGTAGTTGAGGGGGAATAGATAGGGTGATTATATTTACAAGGGATTTTAGGTAGCCAACCCATGTAAATTAAATAAGTTTTTTTAAAAAATATCAACAAACACCACCCTAATCATCAACATTATATTAACGAGGCATAACTGTACGTTTAGAGACTTATGACATCATGGTTGAACAATCAAAATTAATATTCAACGATAATTAGTATATTAATTTCACCCCGCGCATGCGCGCGGGTAATCATCTAGTTTAGAGTATTATTAAATTCTACTTTGGTATGTTTTTAATTTAGACACTTATTAAATATGTTATGATTAAATATAGAAAAACAAATTATTTATCTATATTATCAAAATATGATCACTTCTATTTTTTCTCTTTAAGGAAAATCCAACCTTATCTGAAATATTATTCCATGCTTAAAACTTCAAATCTCAGTATAAACGCTATTTGACAAACTTCGGCAAAGTAAATTTTGTCAAGCTTCAGCAAAAATTTGCACTGCAACTTTTGCACTGCAACTTTTGCACATTGACAACATGGTGATAACAATGAGTTTCTCTGTTTTTATTTTTATTTATATTTGTCATACTTTGACAAAGTTTTAATCCACAACTTTTCTCATATTTCTAGATAATTGATAACTCATAGGACCACATTGGATATGAAGTAGAGAGAAACCATCTTCTGACGATCTCTAGAGTTAGTCTCTCCTCTTTCGTTTGGATCAATCAAGATCAACTCCATTCAAAGGAACTGACGAATTCTTTGTATAAGTTATCTTCATTAGATGAATTAATACGGATTCGATCACTATAGCTTGATGGAGATAGGATCAATTCTTTTTTTTTTTTTTCCTTTTCCTCTTGTATTCATAATGGTTGAGTTGCTATTTTTATTGTTTCATTTTAGTTTTGTTCATTCTCAAAATCTTTGTTGAAGTTGTACTAAGTTATACAAAGTTTTATAGTTGTACTATTATGAGTTTTTTTTTGTCTCTTTTTTGATGTTTAATTCGTGGTTTGTTTATTCATCATTTTTGTTTAGAGAAATCTTCAACTGATTTTCTTTTGGAAGAGTATACTTTCTCTGGTGAAAAAATCATGAAAGAAAATTGGCAGGATTAAAAATATGTATTTGTCTTAGTAAAGAAGATGAAATGAGAAGTAAGTAAAACCTTAATTACTTAGTCAATTTTGAGGATTTGAGGGAATAAATGTTTTGAATCGATGGATATCTAATTAGTTTGGATAATCCGCCTAGGTCAATCATTTAAGGTTATACCTTGTTTTGTTGTCATTTACCGTTTCTCTCTCTCTCTCTCTCTCTCTCTCTCTCTCTCTCTCTCTCTCTCTCTCTCTCTCTCTCTCTCTCTCTCTCTCTCTCTCTCTCTCTCTCCTCTCTCTCTCTCTCTCCTCTTCTCTCTCTCTCTCTCTCTCTTCTCTCTCTCTCTCTCTCTCTCATCCTCTCTCTCCTCTCGTAACTTGTGTGTTGACTGAGAATCTTGAACAATAGGAGAAGGGAGGAGACAAGGGCTTGGGTCAGATTTAACAAAGACGAGGTGACCGGACCCGAGCTAGAGGAATTTGCAAAGAGAAAGAAGAAGAGTGGGATAAGAGAGCATTCCAGGACGCGAGTGCGGGGCTGGGGGTACTCACTGTATATGAGTCAGATATGTCACCATCTACTATGTTCTCCCTCTCTCTCTTTCGCTCTCTCACTGTTTTGATTTTGATTTTGTGTGTTTGTTTTTAGTAAAGTAAGCTTGACTGTAGAGGCTAAAGAAGCTTAACAGTGATCACCATGTTTTCTCTTGGTTCCCATTGTTTGAAACAGATTTTCTTATCCGGTAATGTTTTGTTGCAGGAACTGAGGACACCTCTTTGCACTGTGGCCGAAAACACTGAAAATCTGGCATTGGCCTTGGTAACCCTGAAGCTAATCTTATACTAAACGAACAAATCCCATCTATATGCAGGCTCATGATTATATCAATCATTGTTCAAAAATGTCATCAAAGTTGGGGATTAATCGGTCAGTTAATCGGTATAAGCTCTCAACCAATGGGATTTTGGCTAATTGGTTATCAAAAACCGGTCAACCGGTTTAGGTGCTCTAAATCGGCCAAAAGCGGTCTCATTAGTGAACTCCCGATTTAGTACTTGGTTCAAATTTTTTAATTATTTCTATTAAGTTGTGTTATACGACTTCGTTTGTCTATAGTGGAAAATAGGAACATATGTGGCTTAGGGTTTGATTGCTAATGCTATATATTTTTGAAATTCTAAACTTGTGGAAATTTAACATATTAATAAATGTTTAATATGTTAAAATAAACACAAAAAGAAAATCTAGAATAGGAAAAAAAAATTTCTATTTAGATTAGGTTTGTGTTTCCGTATCCCACATGTTAAAGAGAATTGTCTTTCACTATAAGTATAGGTCCCTTTTAGAGGTGTTCCATAAGATCTAAGAGAGAAGATCAAAAGATCTAAGAAAATAAATCATAAGAGATGTAAGAAAAAAATTGAGAGCTTTAATTTGAGGAATTTTTAAAGCACTAAGAAAAGTTGTTCTTATAAATCTTTGTATTTCTAGAGATTTAAATTGGTATCATAGCTTAAATTGAAGCTTCGATCAAATCTTAAGTTGAAATTTCGATTCTGGTGACTTTGAAGCAAGAGATCACAAAAGCAAGATGACTGACGTGAATAGAGCTCCACGCACGAACGACTTGGATCGTATCCATCCAATGTCCGATGTTGGACTTGACAAACTATACAGTTTGGTTGATGAGGATGAAGGTGTCACTCCATTTTCATGAAGTGTGGGTGTAATAACCTCCACGAGCAAATATAATTTTGGTCGAGAAAATTCTTTAAAATTAGTTTGAAGATTGGTCGATCGGAATTAAGAAAAAACTCGACCCATTGAATTAATGTCTTGATGGGACTGTTTTGAGGCCGAAAGACCTTTCTTTGATAGTTTTGGTCCAGTGTTAATTATTATGGTTAATTTATATATAATCTGGGCGAGTTTATCCAAAAGCAGGACGAGAACCAATGGATGAAAAACATTTGATTGAAAATTGGCCTGGAATACTTTCAGATGCTTGCGAGTCATGTGCATGTCATGTGCTGCCTGGCTGATTGCTTCCTTTATGACCTGGACATGTGACTTTCACCTTCCTGCCTACTTGATACATTAAAAGTCATGTGAGTTGCACATCTGCTTGAAGTCTCTTCATGGGAAGGAAATGACATTACTTTATGGGAAGGAAAATGTGATTCAGCTCACCACATGTCTCATTCTAATTTGAAACTTTTGTCCTTTCTTGCCGAGTCTTATCTTGCTGTTTCCCATTACATTTATTACCTTCTCCTCTTCCTGGTCGAGTTCATTCATCTCAGAAATAAGGCAGAAAAAATCAGAGAGAAAGAGATAAAGAAAGAGAGAAAAATCTGTGAGGAAAACCCATGAAAAATTCAGAGAAGAGAAGTGAGGTTGGAAAACCCTTTCTCACCCTCTTCTGAATTTAACCAGTGAGTTTTGGTGTGCTTAAGAGGTGAATTTTTGGAATCCTAAAGTTGAGAATCACCATGTTCTTCAGCCTTTGTTTTTTATCAGTAAGATGTATGTGGATCAGTTTTCTGTGAGCAGTTATGTTGGTTTAGCTACACTTGAGACTTTTTTATGAATGAATATGTCCCTGGCTTGATATGGCAATGATCAGGTTAGGTGTGGATTAAAATTTAAGTGGTGTACCAGCTAAGTTCAAAAGGTTGTTGATTTGAATCAGTAAGAATTTATGGGTTTTATGAGATCAGTTTTAGCTAAGCTTCAGTCCATGTAAATCTACCCTAAAGAGTTGTTCTGTTTCTGATCTTTATCCTATCATGGATATCTTGTTCTGATAAGGTTATAAGTGTGTTAAGCTTGAAGTTTATATCATCTTAAAGCTTGAGGAAAGCAGTAAACCTTAGTTACTAGTTCATAGAAGTTTTGTTTGGAACCAATGGACTGATTTGTTAAGCTTCCTGTCCAGATTAGTTTCTTAAGCCCTTTTGTGGATTGATCTTGGTTCATTTATGCCGCTTAGATATTTTTAAATGGCCTAGCTGAACTAAATTATCCTTGAACCGTGAACTGCTTTGAACTAAGTTGAGTTGAGTTTCTGTTTGAATCGACCTGACTGATCTTTTATCCACATGTTCTGAATCAGGAGTGAAGTGGAGTGTTACTAGTTGAGCTTGAGTCTAGTCTTCCTTAGCCAATCTCATGGATACAAACGTGAGTCTAGATAGTTGATTAATGAGTTATGAATGAGTGCTGCTTCATTTAATTACTGAAGATGGTTGATGGAAAATCAACGTCTCTTAATAAATAATTATGGTGAGGTGTTTACTCTAAACACTTAAGAATTATTATTTGAGTTTTTTCCGAGTCTTAATACTTATTTTTATGTACTAATATATATGTATATTATTAAGTATATGAATATGAATCATGTGAAGTCTTATCATATTCACTCTCCTTAAAGTCCCCGCATTACCGTGACTTGGTCCTGCGAATGGAACAAGCTCATGAAGACACGATGACGGGGTAGCACCCTGAAGGCCGTGTACTACATGATGATGCAGTCTCGAATGTTCATAAAGATGTTCAAGGATGATGGCAATGCTAACTCACTAGGCTCGGTTAGCCTTTGTGGTTTATCAGGTCTAGTATATATATTGTATTTATATATGAGTGAATGGCGGGTGACATGGAGGTGATGTTTAAGATAGAAATCACATCGATGGAATGATAGGCCTTATATATAATAATTATAGAATATATTTCCACTGCATTCAAATGGTGTAGACTGCTGAGGATACTATTGATATGTGTTGGGGGGGGGGGAGATTAGACTCACTGAGTAAACTAGTTACTCATGACTCATTTGTGATGCATGTAACTAGTAGACGAGAGACCTTTACTCTAGGATGGTAAGCAACAACATTAGCTAGTGGTAGTTTTATTATCCTTGCAAAGTAGTTTTGATATATCATATGTATAACGTTTGTTGAATAAAACCTCGAGGTTAATCCTTAACATTTTATAAGATTTTTTTGAAAGAATATTATATAATGTATTAAAGAATGTTTCTTTAAGTACGAGTTCCATATGAATTAGTCCTTGTCAGAACGAAATAACTATTGGGTATTACTCAGTCGAGTTGAAAAGCCTTGGGTTGTACCTAATAAGATATGTGTACTTAGGCAATTGGCCTAAGGTACCTGAATCTATTCCAGGAACTGCGGGTTAATCATTTATGTACACATTGTGGCTTCTCGCTTTGGTTTAAGTTACTAGTGATTGGTTGTGCATGTTTTTTTTATTGTTGCACCAACGGTCGATTCAACTTGTACTTAGACCAGATCGGGGTGTCACAGTGGGAGAAAATAGAGCCATGCTCGGATGATCAAAAGAAGCACAACGTTGCGACTACTATCTTGTTACAATCTGTTCTCGAGACTTTAATTCTGTAGCTGGGAGAACAAACCGCACCGAAAGACATCTGGAATGCCATCAACTCACGACTCCTTGGAGCTGATCGTGTAATGGAGGCGAGACTTCAGACATTGATGATGGAGTTCGACAGGTTGAAGATGAATGATAGTGATACCGTAGATGAATTTGTGGGAAAAAAATACCACGGTTATCATCCAAGGCAGCCTTTTTGGGAGAAACATAGAAGAATCCAAAAATGTTAAGAAGTTTTTGAAGGGTCTCCCAAGACACAAATATATCCAGATCCTAGCATCACTTGAGCAAGTCCTAGACCTCAATTCTATGGGATTTGAGGACATAGTTGGAAGGCTAAAGGCGTATGAGGAACATGTAGGGGAAGAAACTCAGAAATAAGACCAAGGGAAGCTTATGTCTTCGGATAATAATCACCATATTTAGAGGAACTATGGAGATTTTCGTGGTAGAGGTAGAAACAGAATGGAAGAGCCAGAGGTCGAGTTATATTACACAACCAAAACCATGTGTTACATGCCGAAGACAAAAACTCGAAGAAGGATCGTTCGAAATTGATATGTTGGAGATGTTACAAGCCGGGTCACTACGCAACTATTCGTCCTGAGAAATTAGTGAAGAATCAAGAAACTAACCTAAACGAGACACAGGAGACCGATGCCCTATATGTATGCGAGGTGATATTCTTGAATGAAGACAAGGTGATTTCGAAGAATCTTGATATCGACAAAGGCAATGCAAGTGTTTGGTATTTGAATAATGGAGAGAGCAATCACATGACGGGAAACAAGAAGTTATTTTCGAGTTTGAATCTCAACACCAAAGGGAAAGTGAAGTTTGGTTTTTGATATAGCCTATTTATTACC